>CAJRSG010014864.1:522962-559662 GCA_907169655.1 Acomys percivali
CACACACACACACACACACACACACACACACACACACACACACACACCATAGCACATGTGTGCCCCTCCTCCATATACTCACAATAAATAAATGAAAAAGAGAGTTTTATTCCAAAGGCTCAATTGTCCACTCACAGACCCAGCCGCTGTTGGTGGAAGCCCACACTTTTCTGAATTTGACGTGTGGACTTAAGTAAAAACAAATTTCTTTTTGGTTTTTTATTTAATTTTCCTGCCCTCTTTAGATGCCTCCTAATAAGATCTAAGCTATATTAGGATGGAGGGGCATTTAAAAAGCCCTTGAGCTCAGCTGTCAGCTTAAAACTACTTAAGTTCCATTTTGTCACAGAAGTCAAATTCCTGGCTGTGTTTATGGTATTCATATTTCTGGCCATTTATTATTGTAATAAAAAGGGAATTGTAGTCTTAGACCTGAATGCTAGAATGCTGAATTTCAAGAAGATTCCTTATATGGTGGAGATTTTACTGGAGAGAAGAGATTGGATAGTGGATTGGTGTTTTCCTCCCTTCTGATTTCTTTGTATTAATTGGTAAAAAGTGAAGAGACTTATACTTAAAGTACCACTTCACTGCTATTTCAACTCCTTTAAAGTTGGCTTTCAGGAGCCCACAAGGTGATTATTAAATGAGCATCCGTGATGGTTTAAATATGTGTTGAACTTCATCCTTAGTGTGGAGGAGCTATCAGGAAGTTAGGATTGTGATTCGTCAGTCTTGTGACACTGGGAGCATATACAACCATGAGCATCTCAGAACACAGGTTCACATGTCTGCTGCCTGTACATGGCTAAGTTTCCTTGTGAGAACTGTCTGAACTTTGGTATCAAAATATCTTTTCTGAAGAAGAGGATGTCCTGATATCTGGTTTCCTGCTGTTCTATGGGATGCCCTGCAGACTTCTCATGAAGATAAAGATGTTTGCCTTGGAGACTTGCCCAGGGTACCTGTGAGCCCTTGTCTGCAGGCAGAGGAGATGCTCCCTCCAGGTAAGCTTTGTGCTTGGACAAAGGTGGACCCCCTGCTGATAACAACCCACCAGACCCAAATGTGTTAAAAAGATAGTTTTTTGCAGACCCTAACCCACATAAAAGGTGTCAAAAGCTGGCTCTTTGAAGAAAAACACATAAAAAAATATCCTGGAGATAAGCCCCAGGAAGTGTCCTGGGAGTGTCTCCTGCTATTCAAGTCCTTTAGTTTAAAAACCCAGAGGCTGGAAGATTTGGGACACATTCCTCATTTTGCCTCCATAATTCTCTTTCCTTATCTTTCTTTTATCATTAAGCTTAGTGAATTAAAATCTAGTTCTTTGACTCCTGACTCTTCATTTTAATCAAGTGCGGTCTGGCCTTTCACAAGCTGGAGTCTCCCTTGCACCTCTGGAAGGGACTTAGATTTCTATTGTCTGAACCCCAGCTGAGCTGAGCAAGGCTGCTCTGCACTCCCTCCCTGCCCAGATGGCCTTCTCTGTGACCAGTTCTCAGGACAGCATCTTCTTCAGCTAGCCTCCAGAAAGCTGAAGTAAACTATGTGACCAGATTGTCAGCCTAGCCTCCCAGAGATAGGAACCCACAGGTATCTGAGAATCTGGCCATTTTCCACCATTTTAGTGCAATGAGTAGACTTAGTTGGAGGGTAATGTTCTGTTAAGTCCTTAGGAAGCAAATCAGGGATAAAACACAGAAGGATTCCCAGTCAGTTGGCCATTTCACAGACTGCTCTGAGGCAACAACCAGCTGCCTCTGCCTCTGTTGTGTGTGTGTGTGTGTGTGTGTGTGTGTGTGTATTCTCCATTTTATTTGTGAGTGTTTTGCCTGTATGTATGTATGTATGTATGTATGTATGTATGTATGTGTGT
Source organism: Acomys percivali (assembly GCA_907169655.1). NCBI lineage: Eukaryota > Metazoa > Chordata > Mammalia > Rodentia > Muridae > Acomys > Acomys percivali. The sequence goes on from CAJRSG010014864.1 coordinate 524,839, forward strand.
ATGTACGTACGTATCTATCTATCTATCTATCTACCTATTTATCTAAACCATGAATTGCTTGTGCTGCCCATGAGGTCAGTTCCCTGGAACTGGAATTATGGATGGTTGTGAACTACTGTGGGTGCTGAGAAGTGAACCTGGGTCCCCTTAATATGTACTCTTAATCCCTCAGCCATCTCTCCAGCCCCCACCTCTATCTTTCTTTTCCTTATGTAAAACTATATGCCAAGGAGGAAGGATTAAAGGCTGAGGCATAAACGTATTAAAACCGTGTTTATCATAAAGAGAATGAAAACTTGTCAGTTTTAATTCTGTGAATCACCAAACAAGGCAATGCAGACTTTAATTGGAACAGAAAGGATTTAGGTTGGCTGTAGGGAAAGAACTAACAGACTCATTCTTCTATGAATTAAACAGCAAACATTTTTATTGAAAATTACATTATGTTTAGTGCTGTGCATAGCAGTGTGTCATTTCAGCTCTGCTCACAGGAGTGCTCACTGTTTATCTGGCAGCAGCTCAGAGGGGATGTTGTCTTTCACATTAGGAAGGAAGCTGAGAGGAGAGGGCTTTGTAAGTTGCCTCGAGGCACAGGGCTGGTGCACATTGCAACATTATGCCTTCCTTCTTTACGCTGGGTTTTGAAAGTTGGACTAGTGCAGGTGCTCTTTAATAGTCAAGGTTAGAACCTAGCCCTTCTGCCTGTTTCTCGTACATGGGACCAATTTTAACTTCCTAATACTTGTTTTTTTAAGATACATTTTAATTTGAAATATAATTATGTCACTGTCCCTCCTCCCTCCATCCCTTCTCAGCCACTCCCCATCGAAGCCATCTGATGTTCCCTCCAAACTGATAGCCTCTTTTTCTTTGATTATTATTGTTATGTGTGTGTGTGTATGTATGTATGTACATATGTATGTATGTAGGAATGTATGTATGTATTTATGTATGTGTATGCATGTATGTTTGCATATGCACACCTGGGCTGACCACTCTGCAATGGACAGTCATGAAGGGATTTGTCCTCAGTAGAGGCTAGTTCTCCCAGCAGTCATTAGCCATGTGTAGTTCTTTGTCATTTGTAACTTGTAATTCTTTGAATTTCCCCTTTCCATGTTGACATGTCCATTGACACTTCTGTTGTTCCAGTCTTGTCTGTGCAGCCATTTTTAGGACAGACTTTCACCTCAGACTTCTTGGTGTTCTGCTTCTTACAAATCTTTCTGCTGCTTCTTCCCTGATGTTCCCTGAACCAAAGATGCAGGAGCCATGACATAGATGTGTAGGGCTGCCCCCATGATCTGTTGATCCATGTGCTGTGTCCAGTTGTGGTTTTCTGGGATGGCCTCTGTTTACTGTGAGAGGAGCTTCTTTGAGGAGGGATGGTGGCCACACTGACCACGCACCTTCCTAATATTTTTTAAGTCAGGACCTTGGCTGGGGATGTGGCTCAGTTCTTGAGTATTTTTATGTGTACAAAGTTCTAAGGTCCTAGAACTGCCAAAAAGAAAAGAAAAGAAAAAGACAACACCCCGACAAACCAAGCAGGTAAAAACCCTCTACTAGAATAATAATAAGGATCCTCTCCTCTAGTCAGCCTAGTATTCAGAGCTCCACTGTCATTTTGCTTCTGCCTCTTAGCTATTTTTCTTGCACTTTGTTTTTCAGTACTGGGATCAACCCTAGTGCTTGGGACACAATGGGCAAGTGCGGTCTGCTTCTGTGACTTGAGTTTCTCCCAGTTTCTGCTCTTGAGGGACCAAGCTTTGTCTTTTCCATGGGGTCTGACTCTCTCTCTCTCTCTCTCTCTCTCTCTCTCTCTCTCTCTCTCTCTCTTTCTCTCTCTCTCCCTCTCCCTTTCTGTCTCTTTCCTCCCTCTCTTCCTCTCCCCTCTCTCCCCTTCTCTCCCTCCTCACTCTCTTCTTTCCACCTCTCCCTCCCTCCCTCTCCCTCTTCCTTTCTCCCTCTCCCCTCTTGCACAGTCCTTTCGCCTCATGAATTGTCTTTTGGTGTCTTGTTTGTATGGCAAACAAGAATCAGGTCAGGTAGGGGATATGTGTGCATGTGTCTGTGTCTCTATGTCTCTGTGTGTGTGTGTGTGTGTGTGTGTGTGTGTGTGAGTGTTGGCCTTGGCTGCAGGCTTATGGAGGATCATGGGATACTTGGGGCTTTATGGAAACCTCCTTTCCCAGTATCTAGCTCCAGCCTCTTACCATGGAAGTAGCATTATTTTTCCAGTAAATTTGTAATATTGAATGAGGCTTTGCCATACTTCCTGATTGTCAGCCTGCACCATTCCTGTTTGGGTGTGAAGGCATCTGTAGGTAGTAGAGGTCCAGTGTACTTGCTCCCTTTCTGACTGGTGTTCTTCTTTCCATTCAGCTCTCAGTGCTGCTTTAGAGCCCAGTGTCAAGCCTGTTTTTGTCTTTCCAGTATGAACATGGATCCAAGCCTGTGTTTGGCATGTTTGCCCCTAGTATCTCACATTTATTGAAATGACATCATAGCATGTCGGTGACACTCACCAGCTGGTGACCCTTCCCTGGGCTTCTGACGCATTTATATCTATCTTCTCTGGCCTCTGAGATTGAGAAGCTGGGTTTGAAAATCAGCTCATCCTCATGTCAAGGGACTAATAAAACAAGGGACAAGGAGAGCAGGCTCAGGGCATGCTTTGTGTTTTAATACAAAGGATGATGGTTCCTCATTTTCTCCTTTTCCTGTCTCACAGTGAACAAAAATGTTCTCTTTGTGGCACAGAAAAAAATATGTTCCCTCTGAGCAGTGGATTGAAATGAATTTTTTTCATAAATGAGAAAACCAAGGGCAAGACACTGATTCAAAACTCTGCAGTGTGCACTGAAGACGAAACCACAGCATGGCCTCTAGTGAGGTGAAGGCCAATGTGAAGGAGCAATGTGGAGAAAGAAAAATTTCCACAGAGACCAGTTATTTCTCTCTTTGGATGTCTTATAGGCCTCAATAAAAAATATTGAAATACCTTGTCCTCTTGTCTCTTAGTGATATTCCCCCTACTATTTGAAACTTTAAAAACAACCACCTAAGCAAGAAATAGCTTGTTTCACATAAGGGAAGCCATTATCTATGGCGAGACTTGGGCAAGAGTTCCTAGGCTGCTCCTTGTGCTTCTGCAAGTCAGAGCTCCAGGCAGCGCTGAGGAAATTGCCTGTGATGACAGTGGATAACGGGCAGCTGGGAGAAGGAAGGACACAAACACCTGCGCTGGTTGTGTGAGTGCCATTAGGAAGAGTGGTGGTGGCCCATATCCTTAAATTGCTCACTAGAGCCATGAGTATGGTAGTCCATGGTCTGAGGTTTAAGGCAAGGTCTCACTGGGTAGTGTGGGCTGGCCTGGCCCCTGCTGTGCATCTAGACTGGTCACGGGCTCTGAGGACAGCAGAGGAACCAATCATCTATACCTTTACAATGAGAGGAATGCAATGTATTCCATATAGCTGCTTTGGGGACACGGTGGCTTTTCATAGCTGAGTCTGTTAGTCCTTGTGTTCACACATGGCTGCTGCCTTGCCTCATCCCATTCTCACTCAGGATGCTTCCCACCATTTTCCAAAACTCCCCAGCTTCCTCCAATCTCAGATTTCTGCCTTAAAGTGAAAGATTAGCTCTTTCAGAATTGCTTGCCCATATCCTACTTTATTAAAGATACCTGAGAAAATGTAGTGTCTCCCCTGGCCAAAGGGGAGTGCTATCCCAAAATAGCAGGAGTCCCTTCCTAAGGTCCAGTCTTGATTTTGGCAAAACCAGCTCTCAGGAAGTGGAATTAGATGTAAGCAGAACAGCTTACCAGGAGTTGGCTCTATACTAGTGTACAGTCCCAGGAATCAAAATCAGGCAGGTGGCAAGTGGCTGTACCACTGAGCCATCTTGTTTTACTTCTTTTTGAGACAGAATTTTAGGTAGTCTAGAGTGTCGCAGACTGGCTGTGTAGCTGAGGTTGTCTTTAACTTCTGATGCTCCTGCTTCCACCTTGTAGGTGCTGGCATTAGAGTCATGGGCTGTGACTCCAGTTTATGCCATGCTGGGATCAAGCCTGGAGCTTCATGCATGCTAGGCAAGCACACGTACTCTATCAATTGAGTCACATCTGGCTAGAGGTGAGTATCAGCCAGTTCCCAGAACATGTTTGGGAGAGCCAATTGCTATCCTTTCCCTTTGGGAATTCTTTGCTCTGGCTCGATGCTGCTGCCCAGCTCTGCTGTACAGTGTACATCCAACACTAGAATTTGCTGCTCTCCAAATAGTGGTGATGTTTGTACAGATCCTGGTGGTGGTATCTGATTCTGATTGCTATTGTGACCTTCAAATAGGAAATCATCACTAAGTCAAAGAAAGCTTGATACTTTTATAAATGAAATAATACTTATAAAGGAAGGACATATTCTAGTAACTGTGAGCCAAGAGTAGCCACACTCATGTGCATTTTATTTCCAGTTTATATTTATTTGGGGTTAGCAGCAGTCAAAAGAGAGCACGAGGGAGGTCCTTTTTTTCTGGATAAGAGGACTGTGTTCCTGTGGCCTGGACGCTGAGTGCAGTGATGATATTGGATCTCTTGAGCACTTCTTCCAATGACAGATTTGGGTAGTAATCCAGGTAGAAGGCCCGAGCTCCCACAAAACTGTCACCAGCACCCTGCAATGGAAGCACAGTTATAAAGACAAGTGTGCAGCCAAGCTGTGGATCAGCGGTAGAGAACAGGCCTGGTACTTGGGAGGCTATAGGTTCAAGCCTCAGTACTAGAACCAAACTAGTCACTTTAACTTTAGAATAGCTTCAGAGTCCAGAAAAGGAGCAAAGACACTCCAGTCTAGCTTTGTCAACATCCAGATGTGGCACACTTACCATAACTGATGAAATAATGGCATAATTTTAACAGAATGTCATAATTTAGATGGATCTTATTAATTTCTTCTCAGGGTCCCTTTTCTGTCTGAGCATCCCATGCAGGATGGCATTCTACAGTCATGTTTCCACACCTGGAGGTTATGAAAATTATTTTTCTTTCTGTATTTGTGTCAGTGTTTTTTATGACAGCTTAGAGGTCAGCTACTTTGCAGACTGCATCAGTTAGGATGGGTAGGTTCTCACTGTGTAACCCAGGCTAGCCTCAGCTTTGTCAGTGTTGGATTACAGGTGTGTAGCAAGCTCTCTGCCTGGCTGTGAGGTTTGTCTCTACATTGTCACATCAGAGCAAGGATGTTTGTTGTGTTAGTACCCTTGACCATGTTGCCAAATGGCTTCTCTCAAGTCATTTTTCTCTTTCCATGTTATGCTCTATAATTGCTAAGGAACCGATCCTCTACCCTTCCCAACAAGTGGGGTTTCTGTAGCTCAGTCTGGCTGCAAAGGCTCTTAAAGTAGCAATGACCCTGAACTCCCCATCCTCCTCCCTCTACATTTTGTGTCCTGGGATTGCAGGCATGTCTCACCACACCAGGTTTAGGTGGTGGTGCCAGGGGCTGAACCTATGGCTTCACACATAATAGACAGGCACTGTACCAACTGAGCTACGTGCCTAGCCAGATACCCTGCTCTGAAGTGGGTAGAGTTCGATTCTGAATTACACATTAGCTCCTCCAGCATATATAGTATTGACATAAATTGGAGTTCTGCATTCAAGATTGCCCATCCCACCCATTTATTTAGTCACTTGTATCAGCATGAACTCATCCTTTGGGCTGTTACCTAATATGGTTTAGTCTGTTGCCTGTTCATCCCAGCATTGGCAATTGTGTTCTTCTCAGCTGTCTCCTGTGTGTGTCTCTTACACTATCTCTGCTATTTTGTTTTTGCTTGCTTGCTTTCTGGAACAAGATGACCCAGGCTCATTTTGTGTTTACCCTCTTAATCCTAAAATTAGCCATGTCTCCATTAAAAATGCATGCAGGGAGTGATGAGTGCTATTCGGATGCTAGTTTCAAACCAAATGCAGGGAGAAGCAGCTGTGTTTCCACTTCCCAGGGTCTGTGTTGGAGAAGGCCACAGAGAAGCCAACCAAATGACTAATCTACCAAAGTCTGATCATCGGCGCCTCCAGTGTGACTCTAGTCATGTGCTCAGCAACTAATGTTTAAAACAAGTTCAAGCAGGATTGCAGTCTCTGGACATTCTGCTGTCAGGGGCATTTTCCAGTGTCACCCCCCCCACAAAACCAATATTGATTCCTTGGGCCTAGTTTTCACAGTTCTTGATGATCTTGTGGCTGTCATAATCTCTGTAGAGAGCCCTGATGTGCAGTTGTTCCTGTCTCAGCTGAAACATCCAGTGAGCTATGTGTGTGGCACAGTGATGGCCACTAAAAAAAGAGACAAATCCAGATATGGTGATGAAGGAATTTAATCCCAGGATTTAATCATTAGGCAGAGGCAGAAACTACAATCTTAGGGCTAGCCTGGTGTCCATAGTGACTTCATAGCCAGCCAGGACTACATAGTGAGACCTTTCTAAAAAGAGGTTAAGCAGAACCCATGAGGACTAAGAGTGGAAGGTTTATAAATGGTTTGGGGTGTGTTTTATGAGTGACAGTCTTACTGTGCAGCCCACATCTAGTCTGAATTTTGCTATGTAGTTGAGGCTACCCTTGGCTTGTGGTCCTCCTGTCCTCCTGAGTCTTCACTCATTTTGCAGGCATGTACCTCCATGCCAAGCTTACTTAGTGTGGATTTAAAGAAGAGATGTAAAGAAAACCTCACTGTAGAATAATGTGGATTTCTAGGGAGAAGGCAGGTCTCTCAGAACAAGGACATTGGAGGAGGAGGGGAAAGAGTGAGTTCAGGAGAAAGCCACTGCACCGTGTTCACACAGCCAACAGGGCAATATGACATTTGCCAAGGAGCCATGGTGATACAGGTGTGCATGCCTATTTTCTTAAATTATCTGTATTATTAGTATTACTGATATGCCTGGCTAGTATTAAATTAAAAGAAACTTGTTATATTTTAAAATAGCCTTAGTTAACCTGGGGAAGGACAGACATTAATCCTCTAAACTATTTCTCATTGTGGGGCAGGTATGTGATACCTGCCCGAATCCCATGCCATCTGTTTCTCATAACTTCTATCAAGCCACCTCCCATCCATAATCCCAAATTCTTTTAATGTTCTCCGTCTGTGCCAAATCTCCATCCATGCCTGCGACATGTTTCTCCCCCATCTAACCTATGGCTGCCTTCCTTTCCTCCTGGGGTCTTTTTCCTTCCTCTTCTTTTTCTTCTTCCCAGAATTCCTCTCTCTCTCTCTCTCTCTCTCTCTCTCTCTCTCTCTCTCTCTCTTTCTCTCTCTCTCTCTCCAGGTGGGATGGCTTTTATTAAGCAAAAGGTGGGTCACAGAGACAGCAAGCAGTAACTAGCACCAGAATACATCAGACCATCCCCAACACATCCCATCCTCTGCCCTGGCTTCTCGTCCCTTCTCCTCCCCTTTCCTATTCCTCTTTTTCTGAGCTCATAGGTGATTTGTTAAGTCCACTCTTTCTGAAGGATGCAGTGGAGAGAAAGACATTCTCAGGAATCTGTGGTTTCTCAGCATAGCAGCATGACTCTAGTGGGTCTGAGACCAGAGAAAATGTGAACTAAACGATGTATTGTGAAAATACAAAAGCTGGGCATGTTAGCTTACGCCTATAACTCCAGCACTCTAGAGGTTGAGGCAGGAGGATCACTGCAAGTTCAAGGCCAGCCTGGTCTACAAAGAGAGTTCCATTCTAAACCAGTGAGACTGTATCTCAAAAACAAAACAACAGCTGGTGTGGCAGCACACACCTTTAATCTCAGCACTGGGAAAACAGAGGCAGGCAGATCTCTGTGAGTTTGAGGCCAGCTTGGTCTAAAAAACAAGTCTAGGACAGCCAGAGCTACACAGAGAAACTCTGTCTCAAAAAAAAAAAAAAACCCACCACTACCAACCAATCAACAAACAAACAAACAAACTGCCAAGCTCCAAAACAACGAATAACAACAAAAGAATCTCCTCCCCACACAGTCTATACTGTGACTAGACTGTGACTAGAAAATATGAAAATTCTAGTATGGCACGATTAATGATCAAAGAGATGGAAATATTTACTATCTCAATTTGATTATTACACTCTATGTATGAATTGAATTGCAATAATATACTTCATGATACAAATAACCCTCAATAAAGAAAAAAATAGAAATATTGTACTGGTTGTTACAAACATTCTATTGATACCACTCACATTGCTTTTGTTTGTTTGTTTTTTGGGACAAGGTTTCTCTGTGTAGCCTTGGCTGTCCTGGACTTGCTTCATGTGTAGACCAGGCTTGGCCTCGAACTGAACGTGATTGGCCTGCCTTTGCTGGGATTAAAGATGTGCACTAGCACGCCTGGCTGCATTGCTTCTTTCACTATTGCAAAAGCTGAGGAAACTGGTGAATCTGTGTGCTGGAAGCATTATTTAGACAATAAGGTTTTTCATACCTTAATTTCCCTTCCTTTCCTTTGTCATGCACTGTGCCCTCAGAGACTGTACAGGTACACTCCTCCTGTATCTAAAATTGGGGATTTTCCACCAAGAACACCACATATCCTCACTGCAGAGTTCTTGCAAAATTTATGTAAGTAATAAAGCTTCTGTGACACACTGCACATGTGGAACGGCCAAGGGGAAATTTCTATGTTGTGTTCCAAGGTCAGCATTGCCATGATGCCAAATCAGAGTAAGACATTACAAGAACAATGACAACAGATGGAACAATGTCCACATGAATTAGGTTGCAAAAGTATTCAGTTTTAAGTGTAAGATTCCAGGTGGCCTGAGCTCAGCCATCATAACAGTAACATTGTTAGCTAAGCAATGTAAGACTCCAGGTGGCTTGGGCTTAGACATCATAACAATATCATTGTTAGCTGAGCAAGGGAAGCTAAGAATTACAGGCAGATAACAAGGGTAAACAAAGCAACAATAAACTGAGAAGGACAAGTTAAAAATTCTCCACTAGCCCCCATCTCAACCCTGCCCCCGGTATTTACTGCCCCTATCTCACCCTACTTAGAATTTACTACCTCATACCCCCATTAACCTAAAAGGTCACCTCTTATTAGCCTATCACTCATTAACCATTGTTGTGAAGTTCTGCTTCTGTATATGGTATATTAATCTCTGACTCTTGCAGAACAGAGTCTTCTATCTCTTCGGAGCTTGGTTGACCCTAGTGCGTCAGCTCAATAAAATTCCTTTGCTTTTGCATCGACTCTGGACTCTGACTCTCAACTGGGCTTCCAGTAATAGACTCCAGCAATCTGAGTGTAGCATAAGCAAGTGGAATATAAACATAGAAACACATATACAAAGGCGGATGTGGTGGCACACACCTTTAATCCCAGCAGAGGCAGGCAGATTGCTGTGAGTTTGAGGCCAGCCTGCTCTACAAAGTGAGTCCAGGACAGCCAGGACCACACAGAGAAACCCTGTCTGGAAAAAAAACAAAAAACAACCCCAAAAAGAAACAAGTATTCATGTATCATGACAAAGTAGAAATTGTCCAAGGAATGAAGGCAGGACTACCAAGATACTTATTTCTAAAATCAATATAAATAAATTTTAAAAAACTTTCTACAAGGAGCACAATAGAAGGTATGACTTGATCATCTGAGGGGGCATTTATGAGCAGATCTGTGGGCCTCAAACTTAAAGAACAGCACTTTCCCTACCATTTTAGGACCCGGTCTCGTTGGTCTATTGTCACTTTTGTCAGCATTGTTCTGGAGTGTAGTCAGTGTAAAAAGGCAAGAAAAATAACAGGTATGTATATTGGAAAGAAGAAAAATCCACAAAGATCATGTAATGATTTATGTAGACATTCTAAGAAAATTTTCTACTAGAAAGAGCAGGTTTAACAGTGTACCTTGTCAACATAAAAATGAACTGTATTTCTGTATTGTAACAGTGAACAATAGGAAATCAAAATTCTTAGGCTGGACTGTAGTTCAGTTGGTTCAGTGCTTGTCAGGATGCATGAACCCTGCGCGTGATGCCTAGAGCTGTTTGTAAGCCCAGCTCCTAGGTGTGGAGGCAGGGGGATCAGAAGTCAAGATCATCCTCAATATACAGTAAGTTATAGTGTCAGCAACATGTTTTCAAATTGTTCATCTAAAAAGAAATACGTTTGGGCTAGTTCTAGCTAAGAGCTAGATAACCGCTAAGAGCATTTGTTTAAACATAAGGACCTGAGTTCAAAGTCCCAGAAAGATATATAACCTAGGGGTGACTGTGTGCTGCCTGTGACAGCCCTGTTGTGGGTGAACAGCAGAGTCAGGAGGCTTGCCATAAAGACACTCTCGAGGTGGCGAGGGATAAAACAAAACACACATACACTACATACACACAAGGAGTGTTTGTGGGTCTTCAAGCTCACTGTGACAATCTCCTGTAACCCAGGCCACAGACTTGAAATTGAGGGGACAGGGAGGAACACTTAATGGCTGTGACAGTGACTGCAGAAAAGCTGAGGCTCCAGGTGTTAGCAGCAGAGCTGACTGAGGCAGTCCCCAACCCTGCCTTGTTAAACACTTCAGAGAGGTCAGGGAAGTCTCCACCTTTGCCTGGTGACACTTCAGTTGTAAGATGCCATGAAAAGAAGCACACAGCTGGGCTGGGGACAAAGTGCTTGCCTTGCAAACATGAGGATCTGTTGACTGCAGCATAGAAGCTGGACATGGTGGTGGACACGGTGGTAAACATCTGCAGTTCTGCTACTAGAGAGATGGAGACAGGCAACCCTGGGGCTCTCTGTCCACCTGGCCTAACTCCCAGCGGCAGGCTGATAGCCAATCCTATGTTAGAAATCCAGGTGGGGCCTAGGGAGACAACTCAGGAGGTGAGAGAACTTGGATCTCTGTGAAGCCCAAGGATTTGAAATCCACCTAAGAGTTGGCCATGGCCCTTCCTTGTGGCAGAAACAGGCAGATCCTGGGAGCCTGCTGGGTAGCCAGGCTGCCTAGCTCAAACAGTTCAGTTCGGTGAGAGGGCCTGTCTCAGAAAAAACAAAAACAAAAACAAAAACAAACCCAAAAACCAAAATCCCCAAAACAAACAAACAAACAGAACAAACATCTAATATCCTCTGGTCCATGCATGTGCATGCATGGGCATATGCTTTCACACACCTGCTCATACATGTTACATCTCCTCCACATAAACATGGTCCTTAAGGGGGGATCTTGCCTCAACATTCACACACACACACATGGGTAGAAGACAAAGTTATTAGGTTAAAGAGAAAACTCCCTTTAGGTGCAAATTTGAAACCCATGGGAGAGCAAAAAAAAAGGCTTGAGACAAAGCTGACAATTCATGAAAATTTTGGGAGAGCAAAGAAAATGTCTGGATATAGGGAGCTTTCTTCCACTTTACCCTAGGAAAGGATTGAACATGGGAGAGCAAAGAAAATGTCTGGATATGGGGATGTCCTTCCATTTCTACCCAATTGCTGGCAATAATTAAGACAGTTAAGTTTTGAATCTGTCCAAGTTTGGTTGCACAGGTACGTAAGCTTAGAGGCCCTTAATGTGGGTGTAGGGTTTTGAGATTCTCTAAAAGACATCCCAAATGCATGTCAGGAAGAATGGACAACTGGACATTTCCCATGGGGACATGAGGTCAGTAACCTGTTATGGCAGCCCTCAAAATGGATAGTGATCCACAGAACAGGTACACAGACTGTTCCAGTGACTCATCAGTATTGGACAGCGACAAGGAGCACAGCTGGGCAGTTTAGCTGGCCCGGGGACACAGTCAACTACCATGTTCACTAGGAATTTTTCTGAGGTCAAGTGGCAGCAGTGGCAGCTGGGGTGGGCTGGCAGCTGGTGGGTGGGTGTGTGCAACTGTGTCAGTTCTTACCCAGTGGGAACTGTCCTAGTTGTAGGTCAGTGAAGAGGTTGGGTACCTCCACTCCCAGTGAACCAGAGAGGTGTCAACAGTCTCTTGGACAAAGGGAAGTGTTTATGTGATGAGAAGGGGAGAATTCAGCTGGTGTTGGGTACAGAAAAGTGGCAATTAGGTAGTTAGGGAAAAGGGAGTCCGAAAACCAGTGAAGAGGGGGAGGAGTCCCACCCTCAAAGTCAGGCAATAGGTGAGAAATTTAGCTGTTGAAAGTCAGTGCTTATCTGGATTTCATTTGACCTGAGAGGTAGAATTTCTGTAGCTTACAAAAATCCTTCTAAGTTCATAAAGGGAGATAAATTTAGCATCTTCACTCTTTGAAATCTGCAGTAAAATACACATTGTTCGACATGTACACATTGTAGGTAAAGGCAGTAGACATGCAGCACAGGAGAGGCCTGGGAAAAGAACTTTGTGTTAAAGCATGAGTAGTACAATGAGAGACATTTTAAAAAAAGACAAACAAAAGGGAATTTAAAATCTTGGAACTATGATAGGATCATATAGTGGGATGTTTTACCATCAAAGATTAATGAACTAGAGCTCCATTGATCAGTGTCAACACTCTGAACAGTTAATACAACAATAGCATAGCAACAGGAAGAAATAAAGCATTCTTTTAGACATGTTGTCCTCTCTAACTCGCATTTACCAAACTTAAAATATATTCTCAGACCTTCCAACATTCATAAAATGTTTTTTTGGAAGCTTTAAAACATAAGTGAGATTGCTGTAAGGAGTCACTATCCTTTAGCTAAAAGAAAGGTAACAAGGTAGACTGTATCTAGACCTGATAGTTAAAGTTTGGTCTCCTACATATGAAGAGGGCTGGGAAGGTACCTGAAGTCTCCCAGGATAGAAACTGGCCATGTGACTACTTAGCCTGAGTATGAGTTTAAAACAGACCTGTAGCATTCCCCTGTTTGGCGAGGCTGCTGAATTTAGGGGCCATCTGTATTTCACCAGGTCAAGGAGCTTCAAGGCTGGAAATGTCTAAAGCTCTTGTGCTACTTGAACCTCCAGTGGCTTGGCACAGAGAACAAGCCTGTGTGTGAGCAGTGACATCCATAGGACAAATTTGCCAACAGGCTAGGCTGTGGGACCAGTGTCCCATTCTGGTTGCAGATTTCTCCTTTTGGCTGCACCTGAAACAAGTCCCTGGCAGAGCTGACTCGGGCTGGACCCCAACGAGAAGGGGCATTGTAGACCTATATTTTTCCTCAGGGGCCTAGAGTATAGTTGGCTGTAACTGAGCCAGGTGGGAAGGCTCCTCTTGGGTTTTAAAGATTTTACCAGTTCCTATATGGGGGATCAGGAAACATCCTTAGCCTTTTAATTAAGAAGGCAATGAGATGGCAGTTTTGTTTATCTTAAGAATATTTAAATAGACAAACTCTGAGTATAGTTTATCTTAATACTTAAAGACTAAGACTTTAGGTTTTATCTCTGTTAAGTTGGAACATTAAAAGCAAAAGTACAGTCCAAAAGGAGCAGAACAGTTTTGTATGACCCATAGCTTTACATTTATAATTTTAGGCTAACCGTAGTTTAAGGCAGTGATTTATATTTTAACATTGTAAACAAATGAATGTTAATACAGTAGAACATTATAAAAACCGTATCAAACCCATTAGCCAGGAAGCCTGTAGTTGAATCCAGGTTAGCTGATGACAGGAGGAACAGCATTTATCTTGTTAATTTGAATAGACCTTTCTATAACTCAGAAATATGAAACATTTAGAACCACGGTACAATAAAATGTTTTTTTAATCTAAAAGGAAATAAACAGTTTAAGTTTTAAATAGTCTAAGCATCACACCCAAGAAACAATCGTATACCCAATAAACAATCTTTATTTTTAATATATTTATTAATTTATTCATATTACATCTCAATTGTTACCCCATTCCTTGTAGCCTCCCATTCCTCCCTCCCTCCCATTTTTGCCTTACTCCCCTCCCCCAAGACTGTGACTGAGGGATACCTCCTCCCCCTGTATATGCTCATAGGGTATCAAGTCTCTTCTTGCTAGACTGCTATCCTTCCTCTGAGTGCCACCAGGCCTCCCCGTGCAGGGGACGTGGTCAAAAATGGGGCACCAGAGTTCATGTGAAAGTCAGACGCCCCTCTCCACTCAACTGTGAAGAGCATCCTATCCATTGGCTAGATGTGGCTAGGGGTTCGAAGTTTACTGCACCTGGGCCCAGATCTGCCCATCCTAATGTTCTTCTTATAGGTTCCTATGACCCTCTGGATACTTCTATTTCCCCTTTCTCCCATGCTTCTCTCACTTAGAGACCCAATAGGATGTCCTCCCCTCTGATCCACTTTCCTGGTGAGTAAATACTTTCATGGTACATGCCCCTTGGGCTAGTGTCCAGATATAAGTGAGTATATACCATTTGACTTGTTCCGCTTCTCGGTTAACTCACTCATTATGATCATTTCAAGTTCAATTCATTTGTCTATAAATTTCGGGAATTCATTGTTTTTAACAGCTGAGTAGTATTCCATAGTGTAAATGTACCACAGTTTCTTTATCCATTCTTCTACTGAGGGACATTTAGACTGTTTCCACGTTCTGGCTATTGTGAATAAGGCTGCTATGAGCATGGCTGAGCAAATGCTGGTGCATTTCTGGGTCTAGTCCAAGGAGTGGAAAAGCTGGGTCTTGAGGAAGCATTATTCCCAGTTTTCTGAGATAGCACCAGATAGATTTCCAAAATGGCTCTACTACTTTGCATTCCCACCAGCAATGAAGAAGTGTTCCTCTCTCTCCACATCCTTACCAGCACGTGGTGTCACTTGAGTTTTTGATCTTAGCCATTCTGATGGGTGTAAGATGGAATATCAGCATTGTTTTGATTTGCATTTCCCTGAGGCCTAAGGAGGTTGAGCATTTCTTTAAGTGTTTCTCAGCCATTCGATATTCCTCTGTTGAGAATTCTCTGTTTAGTTCTGAGCCCCATTTCTCAATTGAGTTATTTGGTTTGGTGGTGTTTAATTTCTTGAGTTCTTTATATATTTTGGATATTAGACCTTTGTCAGATGAAGGGTTGGTGAAGATCTTTTCCCAGTCTGTAGGCTGTTGCTTTGTTCTGTTAACAGTGTCTCCTGACTGACAGAAGCTTCTCAGCCTCATGAGGTCCCATTTATTAGTTGTTGACCTTAAGGCCTGGGCTGTTGGAGTTCTGTTCAGGAAGTTTTCTCCTTGCCAATGTGTTCCAGGCTCTTCCCCACTTTTTCTTCTAATTGATTTAGTGTCTCTGATTTTATGTTGAGGTCTTTGATCCACTTGGACTTGAGTTTTGTGCATGGTGACAAATATGGGTCCAATTGCATTTTTTTACACGTAGATATCCAGTTAGACCACCACCATTTTTTGAAGATGCTATCCCTTTTCCATTGAATATATTTGGCTTCTTTTTCAAAAATCAAGTGACCATATGTGTGTGGATTCATATCTCGCTGCCATCTTGGATCTGACAATCTTTAAGAGTTGGAAAATATAGTCTTAGAGAAAGCAAAGCTGCGCTGTCTGAGGTCCAGAGGCTTGGAGCCAGTCACTGTGTGCAGGTGATTGACCCTGCCCCAGGCCTTCCTTAGCCTACCTTTGCTAGGCTGGGCTCAGGACTGTGCATGAGCACCTTCAGTGAATCTCTGGTATACCTGTGGTGAGAAGGAGGAAGGGCTAGGGCAGGAAGCTAGCGGTCATGCGAACATACCATGTGTAATAATTTTTTTAATGGAAGAGAACAGGAAGTCCTCAAGCACCCCAGAAATGGTTCGGTGTCACTCTGGAACAGCACAGATTCACAAGCTGGTCATGAAGTGGGGAGTGGTGGTAGCAGGCACCATCTGGTTACCCTAAGCCCACCCTATGGGTTACAATCTCTTTTCCCACCAGCCTCAAATGAACCATGCAATATCGCAGTGCAGCAGCATTTTTTTACCTGGCTGGGCTTAAATCCTAGACCTTTCCCATGTGCAGGCAGTAGGGACAGGAACCCCAGTGCCTGACTGCTCTAGGGGCCAAGTTTAGGGCTTGGGGGGTGGCAAACCAAGAGAGCATCTGTTTACCTTAGCAGTAGTTTTGAAAGCTGGTCAGGAAGGCTTCTCCACAGGTGGCCTGGGGTAATAACCTAGGTTAGTATGAGGCAGCCAGGAAATTGGAGAGGACCCAGAGAAATTTGTTATGGACTGTAAAGGGAGATGGTCTTCCATTGTGAAGACAATAGAATGGACCTCCAGTTTAGTAACTGAGTCATGGGCACCAATATTATAGTTAATAATTAGATAGTAAGGTAATAAGATGCTAGGCAACAAATATTATGTTGTAGATGGGTTTATTAGGTGAACATGGGGGGGAAGGAAAGGGATAAAGGGGTACCCCAGAGAGAGACAGAGAGAGAGACAGAAAGGAAGAGTAAGAACAGAGAAGAAGTAGAGAGAGGAAAAGCAGTAGATAGGAAAGAGAGAGAGAGGGAAAGTAAGAGAGAGAACATGAGGAGAGTTTATTCTTTTCTATGGCCCTGGGCAGGGCCATGCCCCCATGGCAGGTACGCAGTGACATCACAGGTAGGCAGACTGAAGCAGAATGCTAGCAGGTTGCCTAGCTGATGGCTCAGACAACTGCTCAGGATTGAAAGAAGAAAGAGGGAAAGAAGCGCAGGGTTCTTTCTCTCGAGACTGGCTGTACTGTGGCCAAGAAGGAAAACTTAAACTGACTTCAAAAGCTGTAAAAGCAGATTCTGGCCAGAAACCTCAGAGGGGTCTTAAAAGGAGGCTCCTTGATCTGTAGATTGGCCTCTTTGCAGTGATCTCCTGTAAGCTAGTGTAAACTTAAGCCTGACAACCCGAGAAGGCTAATGGTAAAGCCCTGAGTCTGATAACTTATTTGCTAATCTGCAGGGAAATAAGAATAATAGAGAGACAGAAAAATAAACCACTCATATATGCATACATTCATGAGAAAAAGTGGATGAAGTTAGGTATCTTAATTGCACCTGGATGAAGTTAAGCTTTCTAATTTGAACACCATTTATTGTTGGTAATTTTACTTATACTTCTGAGGAAAGGGAATTAACTACCTCATAGTCAAAAAAAGGGATAATTAATTAAAAAAACAGATGAATTCTAAAACACGTTTTATTTTTTATTTTATTTTATTATTTTTTAAAACACATGTTTTAAAAGTAAACATTTCTTATCTATTTATCCATTACATACATTCATAGTAAGTTCAGAGTGACAAAGATTGACGAGGCCTAAAGGTTAACAGGGTCTAAAACTTACAAGGATATATGACTTTGCAATTAGAATTGACACAGCTAAACATTTTCCAGCTATCTCTTAGTTCATAATGAGTTCAGGACAATATTTTTTTCTGTCTTTCATTTGAAGAAACAGAATAAATTTAAAATGACAGTACATAATGCCACAAATTGGCAAGGTATAAAGAACTATAACAGAACAGTTTATATCTTTAGACATTAAGGTTCATGCTTAGTTTAGAAATATTTAGGTAACCGCATTATATCTTGGGTTCATGGGAAGTTTAAACTAACTTTCCTATATTTATGGTGAATACCAGGATTCATGGTGCCATCTGTAGTGAAGTCTTATCTGAGGCCACAAATCTGCTTCAAAGTTATCCCCTAATGAGGCATCTGGAGGTCAACAAAGGTATTTACTGCAGTCATAAACTCTCTCAAATTGTTTTAGAACATCTAAAACAATTTAACCTTTAAAAAATATTTTAATCAAATCAGGAATTCCATAATCAGGGATTAATTCACCTGAACTACAGTACATACTGAACAAGATTGATTGAAACAGGACTGCACAATATACCCCCACCTGGCGTTGAACTCTGAGATCTGTTTGCCTCTGCCAGAAGTAAAGCGTTTGCCAGGACACCATCTTTATGTGATTGGAACATCTGCAGAATATACTGTGATCCTGGCATCAGTCCCCTGCAGAATCTAAGTGGTCACTATATCGATGTGGGGGCAGCAGAGGTGCCCACCAGGAAAGATTCCAGAAAAGGCCATGGTTTGCTTAAAATTTTTGGCATGACTGGTTCTTATGCCCAGTTTCAAAAACTCCCCATGACAGCCACTCTAGTTCTGCCACCAAGTGCAGACCAACCCTGGGACCTGTCAAAGACATCCCAAACTCCTCTGGTGCCCAGGTTACACTGGACCATCAGGGCCCTAAGTCTCAGTCCTCCTGGGCCCTGCAATGACATTACAGTGCATTGTCATCTCGAGACTCCACTCGAGGAATCCCAACAGCCAACAGCTTCCCAACTGCCCAAGGCTTCTCCACCACCCACATTAGGGACGGTGGGGACGGCGAGCCACGGACGGAGCCAGAGTGGTGAGGAGCCATGCAGCTCTGCTATTGGGCTTTCACCCCTGAGGGACAGGCTGGCTAGGTGCATAAGGACACCGGAATCGGCAGCCCTGGCAGAGAGAAGGTGATGGAGGCCAACGTGCCCGTGCCGAAGTAGGGAAAGGTTGAGCTCATGGGAGCATGCAGCCTCCCAGGTAAATTATCGTGACCTCTTTGATCTTTGGGTTGCCCCTCCTAACTGACATCACTGACCCTAAGAAGCTGTCTGGGGTGGTCTCTGACCTTTGATTGTATTTTGGAGGTAGTAAGGAAGCCTGGGTCCCAGTGAGGGATGGTCAGCTTGGATACCAAGTCTGCTTCCCCTGTCAGGGTTGCAAGACCTGCAGGGGAGGAGAGTATTGCCTCCTAGCTGCACTGTTTAAAGGGATGCCCAAGGAGTGTTAGATTCAGAAAGATGTTGCTGGGTACAGCCTGGAAGTCTATATTTCCATCACTAGAGCATAGCAACCCGGTGTGTTTTAAGGGGACTTGCACTGACTGCCCTGGATCCTATGTTGTTTTTGTTTTAAATTTCTGTTAATGTCATGTCCATTTTATCAGAGAAGCCCGTTTTTCTTGTCTTTTTTAAAAAATAGTACCTTTCTGTGTGTTCTTTCTGCTGCATGTTAACTATTAAACTTCTCCTCAGATGGGAAGAGAAAGGAAGCAGTGACTTGAGGCTTTTCCCAGATGAATTTAGATGTCTATTCCTTCTTGCTTTCTTCTTTTAACAAGTGGAAGCTGTTGGTTAAGAATCTCCATGTTCAGAAAACATTGACAGGGAAGGAATTAGAAGCAGGGACTTCTATTCTCTCAAGTGTAGAAGGCCTGCTAACCAGTGCCATGCACTTAGCAGATCTCAGTAAATATTTATTAGTGTTTTAATATTTAGCACGGTCCTGTACTTTTATGTACCTTAATGTATATGTTAACAGAGCATTTGATGAAAATTAACATTTGTTGACTATGTTCCAACTCTGTTTTAAAAAGCAAAGAGACATGGAAATACAGCTCAGCTGGTGCTATAGAAAACAGGTTTATACCCAGAATCCCTGCAAAAAGCTGAGCATGATGGCATAGGCTTTTAATCCCAATGCTGGGAAAGCTGTGACAGGAGGATCCTTGGGGTTCACTGACCAACTAGCCTGACTAATTAGCAATCCACAGGTCCCAAGAAAGACCTTATCTCAGAAAGAAAGATGGATGGCCACTGAAGAATGACACCCATGTGCTTAATTGAAATTCCTTTTCTACCTAATTTTTGGCTTTCTATGATGATAAATTTAGGACAGTTTTGAAATTTGCTTAATAGATTAAATAAAACTAACTACTTTTATTTACTATTTTAAAAATTATGCTATCAACATTAACCTATTATGTAGAAAGAGACATGAGGACAATGATGAATGAACATATTAGGTAATTTCAGATCCTAGGAGACCATAAAGACCGGCATGGGGCTTTGTGATACAGTGACTGTCAATGCAAGGAGTTGAATTGAATACAAACAAGGGTCATTGAGAAATCTAAAGCTTCCCCTATAGGAAGGGGTTAGGGATGGGAGAGTGTAAAAGTCCTTAGTGTGTAAGCATGGTGACCTGAGTTCAGTCCCCAGAAGTTATGGTAGAAAGAGAGAACAAATTTCCAAAAGTTATCAGCTGATACAGGGCACACACACGCACACACACACACACACACACACACACACACACACACACACACGGTCAAATGAGAGAGGAACTAAAAAGAAAAAAATACTGGAAATAACCTCTTCCCCCAAAGACTAAAAACCTCTCAAGTTTAAAAAAGGCATAATGAGGGCTGAAGAGATAGCTCAGCAATTAAAAACACTTGCAACTCTTGTAGAAGACCGGCATCCAACCTTACACCAACATCAGATTCTGTGGCTCACAGCTGCCCGTGGCTCAGCTCCAGGGGATTTGATATGCTCTTCTGTATTTTGTCGGCACTTGCACACACATGTGCATATATCCATAGACATATACATATACACAAAACTAAAGAGGAAAGAGAAATTTCAAAACAAGACTACTTATGTGGCATTTACTTATTTAAAACATACAATTCACTGATTTTCAGGTCATGCACAGAGCTATGAAACCATTATTGTTATCAGTTATAGAACATTTTCATCATCCCCCAAAACAAAACAAAACAAAACAAAACAAAAATCATGGCAATTAACAGGCTCTCCCTATTTCCCCTAACCATTACCCACTTACTGCCTCTAGGGACTTAACCAATTCTGGTTATTTCATCTCGTTGTGGCATGTATCGGTATATTTTTTCATATTGTAGGAAAATATTCCTTTGTATGGATGTAATACATCTTATTCATCCATCTGGGTTTTTGGATATTGGTACTAAAGATGATGATAATGTAGACTTGAAGAGTTAGGCCCTGAATGAAATATGGCTTTAATATTTTGGTTCTTTGTCACTGCCCTGGGAAAATGATGGTGAGATGCACAGAGCCAAATGTCAGCTGGACAGACATATTAGTTCATTTGGGACATGTTCAATGAGATGATGGCGGATATTGGAGTACAGGCCATCTGGCAGATGCTTAGACATGTGGATCTGGTCCTGGGCTGAAGGCAAGGCTAGATGTGGAGGTTTTAGTGGTGTGAATGTGGAAGACTGGGACAGGTCTGTGGAAGAGAAGAGCTCAGGGACTGACAATAAAACCAAAAATACATCCACATTTAGTATGAAGGTAAGAAGTGAAATTTTTTCTTTAAAATCTTCGCTTGTGACCTGGTTGGTGGTACACGCCTTCAATCCTAGTACTAGGGAGGCAGAGGCATGCCACTCTCTGTGAGTTTGAGGCCAGCCTGATTTCCATAGTGAGTTCCAAGACAGCTGGGGCAAGACTCTCTCAAACCAACCAATCCTCACTTTTTGTACTTGTTTTAGGTACATTAGAGGTTTTGTTTTCCTTTTGTCTTTTGGGGAGTTTCTGAAGCAGGGTCTCATGTGGCTGAGTATGGCCTTGATCTCCTGATCAAGCATCCACTGACATGTAGATAGCTTTTGCATTTTAAAACATTTTGATTTTCATTGAGTTGACCAAAGAAACTCTGATGAAGAAATTGTTCATTTCATACATCACTCCAGTATATATTGCTAAATGTGTGCATTTTTATCCTTCTAGAGCTGTATTATAAAGCACTACTGTGAGAAGAGATTTGTGCTTAAATACCTGGCAACAATCGGGATTGACCATGGAGTCAGTAAGTAAGTATTGTTCCTCTGGCCTGTACATTACACAGATACTCAGAATGTGTCCTTAGATAGTCTGCATCTACATCAGATTGTGTGGGGGGTTAAGCTGAGAGAGGCTTGGGAGATAAATTGGAAAAGATGGGGCTAAGGGACAACACAAATCCTAACTGGCAGATGGGGCACATGGGACAGACATCTGTGTAAGCAGGTCTGACTATCAAGTGTGTGTCGGTGCCGCCCCCAACCAGCAGGAAAGACACCAACACCGGGAACTCTTCTTGTGGCAGTTTACTCAGGATTCTTGAATAACGGTTGACCCCGAGGACTGCACCCAGAAAGCCTTTATAGTGCGACTGCTCCAATCAGAGCCTGCCACGTTGTCACTCACAATTGGTGCAGAAGGATCGCGCCACCGAGGGTCATACCATTGCACATGCACATAAGGGGCTCATTCAAGAGCGCATTGCGCATGCGCATTGCTCTGGGGAAGCAGCAGGGGGCGCTGCTATCTGTGGCGCTCCACAGTTCCCCCTTATTTATTAATTTTAAGCCGAGGATCAAGATACCTTTGCCCCAAGACTTGTGACCAAGCTGACACAGGTGAGAGAAACTCCTCAATGGGAGTGGGCATTAACCAAAGGGTGGAAGCATTGACCTGATCCTCCTAGGCCTCGTTGGCCTGGCATGATGTCTTTTTTAGGAGGAGAGGAGGGGTCTCGATCTGCTGCCTGTGGGCATCCCCATCATGCATTGAGCAAGACAAGTTCTAACATCAACCTCTATGCTCTCTACAAGTGTGTTCTTAGACTGTTTGGTCTTTTGTTGGCTTATGATCTTGACAGTTTTTTGCATTCCAGCAAATAGATCTGAGAAGGATGAAGTTGGAGATAAGTGTGGATTTATTCGGGGGTGAATTGGGAATTGTTGGAGAGAGGATTAAAGCAGCAAGAAAAGCATGGCAAAAAAGGTAGAATTAGGGTAAAGAGCACATTTCTTAAACATGGCATTTCAGCCCTTTGCCACCCCTGTTCAGTCTCATCCTTCAGGGTATCCAGGTATTATTGTGCACTGGGCTAGGCTGGGCTGGGCTGGGCTGGGCTGGGCTGGAGAAAACAAAGCTTAGCTGGGGCAGATGGGCTAGTTGGTGGTGGTGCGTTCTCTGAGGCTTTTTTTTTCTTCAAAGAAATAGCTCTCTATATTGAGGGGTGAATAAGGACTACTTAAACCAAGGGGAGGCAGAGCACTGGTGGCACAAACCTTGAATCTTAGCACTCCTGTGGCAGAGGCAGGCAAATCTCCATGAATTTGAGGTCAGCCAAGTCCACAGTGTGAGTTCCAGGACAGCCAGGGCTATACAGAGAAAACTTGTCTCAAAAACCCAAAATGAACAAACAAACCTTGGGGAGTGGGTAGGGGTTCACAGGGTGAATGCACATCATTGACTGGGGTGGAGGTGCTGGGAATGCTCATCTGCATGGAGAGGAATTCCACGTGCTTGCTGAACATGTTCTTACAAGGAGGAAAAGTCTGACCAGAAACCTACCAGGCTACATGACACCTTGTTGCAGGATATTTGACTCCATTTCCAGATCTTCTGCAGAGCCTACCTCTCAATCTTCTCTGTAACTTCTTCTCCAGCGGCTGCATCTTCATCCCTCTCTGGTCATTCTTGAACACCTTAAACTCACAGTTTCTTTTTAAAGATCCATTTACTTATTATCTATACAAAGTTCAGCCTGCATGTACAGCTGCATGCCAGAAGAGGGCACCAGATCTCATTATCAATGGTTGTGAGCCACCATGTAGTTGCTAAGAATTGAACTCAGAACCTCTGGAAGAATAGACAGTGCTCTTAACCTCTGAGCCATCTCTCTAGGCCCCTGTTTTTTGGTTTGGTTTGGTTTTCAAGGCAAGCTATCTCTGTATAGCTTTGGTTGTCCTGGAACTTACTCCATAGACCAAATAGCCTTGAACTCAGAGATTGGCTTGCCTCCTGAGTGCTGGGATTAAAGATGTGCCCCACTACTGATGGGCACATTCTGGATTTTCTATTTTGTTGCACTGGTCTGTCTGTTGATAGGCTGATGCCATGAGCTTAATTATAGAGTATTTATGGTCTAGGCTTCAGCCCTCACATGAATAAAATAACAAGTTGAAAAGGTTGTCAAAGCCCAATTTCATCAGATGGTCTGCATTTTGGTGTCTGGTTTCCTATCACATTTTCTGTGTTATAATATGGCTCCTTCACCCCGGTGCTCTGCCAGCCCCTAACTCCTGATGCCCTGTGTGTCTGCATTTTAGAAGTTCCAGTGTGAGCTAAGTACCAAGTGGGTGTTAAATACAGAGAGCACTGGGGCCCATGTGCTGCTGGAGAAGATCCTACAGAACCACATGCTGGACCTCTGCATCACCAATTCCAAGCTTGTTTGAAGGAAGATGGCCATGTTGCAGCTGGGAGTGTGACAGGAGGCCCAAAAACCTTGACTTCCACAGAAAGTCAGGGAGGGGTATAGGGTTAAGGTTTTTTTCTCCACGGCTGTATCTTTCTCAGGAATATCCTCTGGTCTGCATGCATGCACACACAGGTACATTGAGGGGGGTCCCTGCAGGTGTCACACAGGAAGTGAACCAGGTGAAGAGATAAGAATGAAAACCTGGTGCAGATCTACTTCAGCAGGCTGGATTGGACTTGGGGAGTCCAGTGCCAGGCAGTTTATTGTCAGCTATTTGAAACACAATACAATCTGAGGAAAAGTTTCCAGGCAACAATCATTCGACTTCCAGGTGCACACTAAAGCTTAAGGTGTGTCTACATAGAAACTCCTTTACAGGCATCATGAGGGTGGGTTCTACAGCTAAAAGGCCTAGAATTTAATGTGGTCTCTGGCAATAGCATAGAAGTTAGCAAGCCATGAAGTACTTGTGACATGTCTCTTAAGGATGAGTAATGGAAGCGGTGCATGATGTCACATTCCTGTAACCCAGCACTCGGGGAAACAGAGGCAAGCAGCTCTCTGAGTTTTAGGCCAGCAAGGTTGACAAAGCAAGTCCAGGACAGCCAAAGCTACACAGGGAAACCCTGTCTTAAAAAAACAACAAAACAAAACAATGGCCTAGGAAAGAGTCTGGTCTGAACCATTTTCACTTTTACTGATGTCTTTTGATTTCAGAAATAAAACTAAATGTCTTGTTTTCGAACCTAACCTCGCAAAAATTCAATAATCAAACTCAGTACACACAAAAAAGGAAACTGGGAGCTTCGGGTATTCCAGACAAGAGGGAAGCTCTGTTCCAGATAGTATTCGTGAGAGATAGACAATGCCAGTTAGATAGGCTCCTTGGAACTAGAATGAATGCCACATCCACTCAGAGACCAGTGAGCAGAAGGCTTTGGTTACACCCTCCCCCAGTGTTTGCAAGAAATAGTATAAGGAACTCTGGTGGTGCTGGGTCCCCTTTGGTGATGGACCCAACAAACACTAGGAAGGTGTCTGAACAGCCTTAGACTTAAGCCAGCACAAGTTTTGATACATCAAAGGCACCCGAACTCATCCCCATCCAGTCTTCAGGTGTCTACAACCAAGGCTCTCCCTGTTGAGATCTGGCTCCCCCCTGTGACAGAGAAATAGCCAACAAATAGGTGCCCCAGAACCTCCCCCAAAGAGTTACAGGAACTTTTAGTGGCTTGGACTATCTTGGAATATTACAAGGGGAGGTCGAGAATCCAGGACAACAAAGGAAAAATGAGACAAATAAAACTTGGAAATGTTTTAAGGCTTACAGTGGTTATACGGAGTGAATAACAGAGAGTTAGGTCTTTGTTGGAAGATTCTAAAAGAGCTAAAGAAGTTCAGAAATTTGTTAGAATGGAGTAAGGTGTGGAGGATGTGGTAGGAGATTGAACTGGAGGCTACCCAGCAAGATTTTCTCCCTGTTAAAAAATTCCTCAGAGACAAATGGGCTACAGCGTGCTTCTCAATACTAGCACTCTTGGAGAAACCAAACATCTGAGGGGATGAAAAAATCAAGAGAGTAGGCAGTGATGATGACACAATGATGACAGGGAGCTGACCCAGAAGACTCCAGGGCTGAAGAAGATAAAGGAAATGATCTCTCTGACACCGATTTGCTGGATCAAAACCAAGAGGACTTAGGGTAGGAGACAGTTCAAACTGAACACGTTTGAAGCCTAATATATAAAAAATGGAACTCATGACCATTGTTATTTTCACAACTTAGGCCAGCTAGTAAGGATCTTGAATCTGTTATAGAGTGTGTAAGGTCAAAGAAAGGAGTTTGAACCTGGTAGGGGATGAAAGTACCAACTTGATTCCACAAATGGTCTCAACACACACAGCTAAATGTCCAGTGTGCCCCTTAAACTCAAAGCAGGGTTTGTCCACATGGATTAAATCTAGTGTGGCATATAGAAACTAGTTATAAAACACTCCCCTCATGGGATAGGTAAGAACTGGTCTCTTTTCAGCTGATGACTGACTCCAAAAATGAGCTCTGATTTATAGCGTCCACAAACTACTCAGTGATGGCATATATCCAAAGCAAGCAGGTAGAAGAACTTACCACAGAAAAAATGAAAAAAAATGGAGCACCAAGATGAATAATGACAGTAATGAGCCGTAATACGAAGCACAAGAGAATAGGCACACATCCAAAGCAATAAATATAATCGAACAAAAAATGGGGAGGAAGGTTAATGTTTTGTGCATAAGAACTTCAAGTAATATGTGTGATATGTTATTCCTCCAGGACATGCGGACTCAGTCATGCTAGCCCCTGTACCCCCAACAGGAGATCTATAGACCACTTCCAGGAACAAAGTATGAGCAAAGGGAAATGGTAACTTCAGGTAGAGAAATGCAGCAGGAACCAGCCTAAAAAGTACTTGGCACTGGGGTCACAAATTGATATCATGTCAGTCTTGATATGCTGGAATACGAAGGGCATATCACTGCTGTGGTTTCTCCCATCCACCCCAAACACATAATCTCAGTCTAAACATAAAGAGAACATCACAGAAACTCAAATTTAGGGCCTTTATTTCTTTACTTTTTCTTTTCTTAATTTCTTTTTTTTTCTTTTCTTTTCGAAATTATAAAGCCTAGGACTCAGAGGACTCTGGGCTTGGTGTTCAACAGAATGGTACTATGGATTAGATACTGAACAGTTGTGGAGAAATATGAGATCCAAATAACAGCTGGAATTTACTTAATATAAAAAAAACTGATTTTTTTTGAGGTAGGAATTGTGTAGCTCAAATTGGCTTTGGCTTTGCAGTGGAGCCAAGAATGACCTTGAATTCTGGCTCCTCCCACCTCCATCTCCCATGTTAGTCTTGTGGTCTTTACAAGTATGCTAAAGTTATGTAAGTTGTTAAGAATGGGGCTGGGGAGATTTCTCAGTGGTTAAGAGCGCTGGCTGCTCTTGCAGAGGACTTGAGCCTTGTCCTAGTGCCCCCTAGTGGCTTACAACTATCTGCAACTCGAGCTCCAGGGGATCTGATGCCCTCTTCTGGCTCTCAGGCATGCATGTGGTGTACACCCGTGAAGGCAAAATACCCATGTTAAGGATTCATGAGCAAGGGTCAATGGGATTTACTGTACTATTGTTTCAGCGTTTGTGGCTATTCCAAACTAAAAAATATAAACGTTGCAGTGAGACAGTAGGTCCTAAGGGAGGGTGCTCCTCGAAGGCCACCACTCACTGTGATGTGTCTCAGGGCAACAGAAACTAGATAACATCGAGAACTGTGGTCTTTGAAAACCAAGCACCTCAAAGTCTATGTGGGTTCCCACATCAACTGTCCTAACTCTCTTCGATTCTACATGACTCTCTATGCTAAGCTACAGTGTGAAATTTATGGCAGTGTACCCAGTTAAAACTTAGGACAGTGGCCGGCTCCAAGGAAAATGTGAATCAGAACAAGCCATTTTAGGGGCCCTTTGAAACTTTGCCTCATCACTCCTCCCTTAAAGACAATTTATGTAGGTAGGCCCCAGAAGATTCCTGGATGGATTCTTCCCTGAGCTTTGGTTCTCAGACATCTCAGTACAGAGAGCAACCACAGGGAAGGGCAGTGGCTGTGACCTGAGCATGCACTCTGTTGTGATGTCATGGAATCTCAGCCTGGAGACAGAAACTCTTCAGTTGAGAGAAGTATAGGCTTGAGAAATGGTGCTAGTTTGGTAGCTGGGTATCCCACTGCCTGCCAGTCTCAGCTTTATAATTTCCATTTTGTTAGTTAGTGGAATTTGGGAGTTGTTTTCTTGGAGTCAGAGCCAGAAGCAGGTAGTAGGTAGGTAATAGCCACTCTATCCCTGACCTCACTTCTCCACATGCTGAACCCCTTGTAGGTTTGTATAAATGCTTAGCCTCTGGGCCATAGGAGGAAATGACTGGAGGGAAAGGGAGAGTTGGACAGCATGTCTCTCTCTTAATTCACTTTATAAGCTTTAGGTTGAGCATGGTAGTGCACTCCTTTCATCCCAGCACTTGGGAGACAGAGGCAGGAGGGTCTTTCATTCTCTTCTGTACTAGGGGCCCTAGCCAGGACAGAAGAACATGGGGGAAAGAGAGTCATAAGGCTGGAAAGGAAAAATTAAACTTTATCATCTGGAGATAACATTTATGTGTAGAATTTTTATCTTGGAATTAACATATGAGCTAAGCAAAATTGAATGACAACAGCATAGGGTAAAATCAGTTGTATTTCTTTACACCATCAACAATCAATTAAAAGAATCAAGCTTCTATGACGATGCCACCCAAAATAGCATGTAGGGTAAAGTGCAAGAGCGTGGGTTCAATCCCCAACACAACATAAAGATAAATAAATATTAAATGACCAAGCATAGATATAAATAACACAAGTGGTGTGTAAGATATTTATGCATAATCCTATTATTGTATTAAAAGAAAGATAAAGTAGAGAGAGGAATCATGTTTATGGATCAAAAGATTCATTAAGAAAACCTAGATTTTCTCTTAAGGTTGTGTCTTATTTATTCTTTAAATTCTTTCTTTCAACAGCCCCAAACTGAACAATTTAAGCACTATTTCAAACATAAAACGTCAAACATATGACGTCGATTGGCTAAAGGATAAATTAAGACATAGTAAAAAACAGAAACATTATATAACACTGAAAACATTACTTTCACCAAATGAAAGAATGTATACTATATAATTCTTACTATTTAAAATTCAAAATCACAAAATAATACATGTGCTAAGTGATAAAAATATTTATGATCAAAATTGTTTAACTATGGGGAAAGAAAAAAAGGCAAGTGGGAAGAAGTACAGAGGACTTCTAGTGTGCTGAAAGTGTGGCATGTGTGTGTGTATGTGTGTAGTGTATGTGTGTGTGTGTGGTATGTGTGTATGTGGTATGTGTGTGTGTGGTATGTGTGTGTATAATGTGGTATGTATGTGTGTGTTGTGTGTAGTGTATGTGTGGTGTATGTGAGTATGTATGTGGTGTGGTGTGTGTGGCGTATGTGTGGTGTGTGTGTGTGTGTGTGTGGTTTGGTGTGTGTGTATGTGTGGTGTGTGTGGTGTGGTGTGTGTATATGTGTGTGTGTGGTATATGTGTGTGTACATGGTGTGGTGTGTTTGGTGTATGTGGTGTGTGTGTTGTTGGTGTGTGTATGTATGTGTGTGAGGTGTGTATGTGGTGTTAGGTATATGTGTGTGTGTATGTGTGTGTAGTATGTGGTATGTTTGTGTGGTGTGGTGTATGTGTGTGTATGTGTGTGTGTGATGTGTGTGTGTGTGCGTGCACGTGTGCATGGGAGTAGAGAAACAAGTGGAGGGCATCCAGTGTTCTGCTCTATCACTGTCTACCTTATTCCTTTGAGACAGGGTCTCTCATTGAACCTGAAATAAGAGGGGGCCAGTACACCCCAGCTCTCCATCTTTCCCTGTCCAGCCCACCCCTCACACACTTGGAGTCACAGGCACACGGGAAGCAGTGCTCAACTTCTCCTGTGTGCTGGGATCGAAACTCAGATCCTCATGCTTCAAAGCAAGCGCTCCCACCCACGCAGCCGTCTCTTACCTCACAACTCGTTCTTTCCTGACCCAGATGGTCAAGAGGGTCATGTTTCAATATCCACTGAATATGAGTACATTTCATACATCTGTCCACTGGATTAGCACAGCAATCTCTGTCTCTCTGTCTCTCTGTCTCTCTGTCTCTGTCTCTGTCTCTGTCTCTGTCTCTCTCTCTCTCTCTCTCTCTCTCTCTCTCTCTCTCACACACACACACACACACACACACACACTTTCTGTTTCAATGATAGTAAATCATTTGAACCAAACTGTCCATGTGTGTTTCATTCTTCTGCATTGGAATTCTTTTTAAGTGTTCAATCTGTATGTGGAAGAAATCCACCCTTACTACATGAAATGGAGGTTGACCCTGACGTTCACAGCCAGTTCCCACCCAGTTCTTCAAGGGTCCTGGGAGAATGATGAGCATCACATGGTGCCAAATGGCTTATGGTGGCTCTCTCCATTATACCAGATATAATGCTAACAATGTAAGTGCCGGCAGTATTCAGAAAAACCTTTCACATAACTACTGAGAGCACTGGAGTAGTCCTAGGGTACAATGTATGTTGCCAATCTGATGTCTTCCCTTAGTATCCCCATAACATTTTAGATTTCTCTTCCAAGGATGACTAGTAAAAACACATTATAAATAATATAAATTTTAAGTATTTCTTGTTTCATTTTATGCCATTTTAATTCACATTTCATATGGTTTATAATCTATATTTTTTCATAATTAAGTCAAATGCGTGTATTGAGATTCATAACCAAATTGTTTGGATTAAACTATAGTCTGAATTCCTCTATCCTTCCTAAACTTCATCTAATGGAATCTAAAGCCCAAAGTGTTGATATTAAGAGAAAGAAGTTAGCTAGGCCTCTATGAATGGGACTAGAGGCCTAATGAAGCCAGCTTGTCCCTGCGTCCTGTACCATGAGAGGATGTACGGAGGGCACAATCTATGCAGAATGGGCATTCACGAGATACTAAATCTGCTGGCATTGTGACCTTATGCTTCCCAGCTTCCAGGACTCTGAGGAACAAACTTCAGTAAATTACCCAGTGTAAAGTCTGTGTCATAGCCATTGGAAGAAACAAAGAGAAGCGGATAATCAGGAAAGTTCAGAAATCACCGTTCTCATGTTATAGAAAGGTTTCTCTTTTCCAGAATCTTGTACAGTAATCAGAAGATAAACATCACACCAGCAAAGTCAAGACACAATTTAAATAACAAGACAAGACAACAATGGATGCAAGGCACAAAGCAGTTAACATGATTAGTTGCCAAATTAGTGGTTAAAACCTAGAAGTACAATTAGCTTTAAGAGAGTAGAGACGCTGTTTTCAGCTGGGTAATCAAGGAAGGTTCTCTGAGAAAATGGTCTCTCAGAAGGAGTTGGATGTGGTCAAGAAGGGAATGCAGACCACGCCCTGCAACTGCCCTGAAGCTGGAACAAAACACAAGAGGAGATGGGCTCACTGCAGCTGCGCTCAGTCCAGCACCTATCCTCCTGGCACACACCAAAGGGCTGCACAAAACTGTCCTGGAACAAGCTGCAGGGGGAGGGTGCGCACTTATTCAAAGAATACCTTAAACAAGCCACACAAGTGTCGCAGATATACATGTTATAAAGGATACTAGGGTCAGCTTACATGTGACTTGTCTACATTTAATGTATGATGTAATTGTGTAAAAACAAATAAACCATTTTCAATAACAATATTCTTATAGCCACTTTAGATCATTTTCACCCCAAACAGGCCCTGAGTAGACACCCATCCTAACAGTGAGCTTTCCCTTTTCTATCAATTTCACAGTCTATATTTGAACTCCTGGAGGACATTTCCTGTGGCATGCTCTGGGAGCCCGCTCCTGAGGGGACTAATCTCCAGGATGTTGACCTGCTTCCCTCACTAGCTTTCAAGCCATATGCTTTCTTTATGCTGATTATTTGCACAGTGACTCACACTTACCAGGTGTTCAATATAAGATTTTATCATTATCGGGGGGAGCTTTTGTTTGTCTGTTTGTTTTATTGTTTTTCAAGACAGAGCATCTCTGTGTAGCACTGGCTGTCCTGGAACTAGCTCTGTAGACCAGGCTGGCCTTGAACTCACAGAGATCCAGCTGCCTCTGCCTCCTGAATTCTGGGGTTACAGGTGTGTGCCACCACCGCCTGGCCCAGGTTGAGGGTGGGGGTTCTTTTTGAGACAGGATCTCATTTGGTAGTCCAGGATGGCCTAAATCTTGGACTCTCCTTCCTCAGTCATCTAAGTGTGCCAACCTTCTTCATGCTATTCTTACAAAAAGGAAATGTGAGTGATTACAGATAATTCAGTACAGTGTTTATGAAAGACTGGATTGAAAACATTCTCATTACTCAAAAGCATGTGTGCTTGCACTTGGGACAAACTCAGCACGTGGGAAATATGAGCCAGAGAATTAAGAGTTCAAGGTCAATGGCTGGAGAGAGAACTCAGTGGTTTCCAGCATGCACATGGTAGCTCACAACTGTCTGTAACTCCAGCTCCTTCTGGCCTCTCCGGGCACCAGGCACACACACGGCACACTGACAATCATGCAGAAAAACACCCAGACACAGAAATTAAAATAAATATAATTTAAAAAAGAGTTCAAAGGTCATCTCTAACACACAGCAAGTTTAAGAGCTGGGCTGCACTAAGACACTATCTGCACACAATCAAAACAAGAGCCATGTTTCTTAGCAAAATCCAAATGCACAAAGTAATGATGCTCTTAGGTTTTCACTTAGTCAACTAACCAAACTTCTGAGAAGGCTTCCTACTTACAATCATCCACCCTGCCTGTTTAAGATTCATTGATTATCCAGTTTTGTCTTTATTCTAATAATTGCATTATCTAGTTCTGTCTCTAAGACAAAGTCCTAAAATGGCCAACTTCTAGACTGTCAGAATGGCAAACACTTTCTCACACAGTACTGCTCTAATTAGAGTCCACAGAGCAGCTCTGGTGCGTGAACTGTTACTAAACACAGAAACTCATGTAAGAGTGATAACATGCCAAAGCAGTGTGTAAAAACAATGGTATGTCTGGTGAACCCAATAAAGAAAAATAAGTAAAGACAAATGGTGTCTAATGGGGTTTCTCTCCCTTTGTTTTTCTTTTAATTCATTTTTATGATATATACTACAAAAGTACCAGTAAGAAGCTGTATAATTATTTTCAACCCTGTTCTTTCATCAAAAACCTCTGAGAAACATTTACTGACTGTTCTTCAATGCCCAAGGTGGCAGGGATATGAAGATGACTTGCTTTTCTTTAACGTCCCCCATCTCTATTCATCTGGCTCTCTTTCTCCAGAGTCACAAATGCAATTCCTTTATTTCCTAGTGTTCTCTGGGCTCTGCTAAGCTGGCAGCAATATCAGCATAGTCCACAAGACTTACCACTGGATTCTCTGACTGACAGACCCGAATGCAGCCTCCCTCTCAGCACACCCAACACCCTGGCTTCACTGAGAAGACAACCACTCACTGGTGACCCTATTGGAGGAGTCACCAGACCTTACACTAAGTATGCTGGCATCATTCATGGGAATATGTTGCCAAAATTCTAAAGCTAGCATAGCATCATGCAGACCAGATGGACAGTTTAAACTCAGCGCTTCTACATCTTTCTTAAAGTCTTATTAGTCCTCTGAGAAGTCTGTACACTGTGATTGGATCATCCTCATCTCCTCCCTGAATGGTCCTGGTCCACCTGCCTTTCCCTACCCCCATACCCCTGTGCTTTCTTTCTGTTGTTTGTGCACCCATCATGTGTAGCCTGGGCTGCCCATGCATTCTTGAATGTGTCAACTTCACTGGAACATGGTGACCAGGGGCTACACTCTTCAAAACCATTGACCCTACCCAGCAGCTCTAGATTTTCAGTAGCTCCTCAGCAGTGGGTGCAGGGGGGTGATGTGTGACTTCAGGCCCGTTTCCCTTCTCCATGCTAGGATTTGGTCTGGCTTGAGAACAGCCCCCAAATAAAAAATAACATAATCATAAAGTAATGGCCTGTGACATCCTGAACTTATGACCAAAAACCTGTTATCTCATCAATTCTAATAATCTAGCTATACTTTTAATTTTCCATTTGAATTATACAACTTTCCTGATTTACAAATTCCTTTGGTTTAGTATACAAGTATGCACAAAACATACATAGTAAATATATTTATTGAAAACCTGCCAATGATAATTTCAAAAGGTATTTTTATTGCAGAAAAATATAATGAACACTAAGGAAAAATAAAAGATCTGGTACTATGTTCTGACATCACTGTACTAATAACCCATGACTAGCAAGACAGCCAATTAGTGATATTATAAGAAATAATACTACAATGCTGATAACTACATCATACTTTTAGTTAAGAGCTGCATTAATTTTCATTCTTGTAATTGTTTAATGACTTGTACAAGGAAAAAAATAATTGGGATTTAAAAGAGTAAAATAATAGCAGACATAAAATAAATTTATTTGATTTCTGCTTTAGTTCCAACAATAATATTAAATGCCTTCCCCAACACTGCTTAACTTTTAGACATCTATAAATTCTTGTCAAACAACCTATTGTTGAGATTTAGCCCAAATGCAGTAAGCTATAGCATCATCATCATCTTCATCATCATTATTATCATCATCATCATCGTAATAATAATGATTTAGCCAGCTACTTCCTCTGAGGTATTCCTTTCTTACATTTCTTTTATTTTAGGGGGTGCGCATGCGATAGTGTATGTGTAGAGACCAGAGGACCACTTGATAGGGCAGTGCTCTCGTTTCATCAGGTAGGTCCTGGGAATCAAACTCAGGTCCTCTGGCTTCATGCCAGTACCTTAACCCACTGAGCCATCTCCCTAGCCTGTCCTGAATTCATTTTTAATATTGAGTTAGTCTTGATCTTTTAGTCTAAATTTCCTAACAACTTTCTATTTGCATTTTAACCAGTTCCTCGGTTTTTTTTAAGTGTCCATACCAAGATATGCCTCATAAATGAAGGTGGCTAGAACCCACTGGACAGTGAATCACACTGAGTGATTTCTTGGCTAATCTTTTTCTGTAAATATTAGGAAAGGAAGAAAGAAAGAAAGAAAGAAAGAAAGAAAGAAAGAAAGAAAGAAAG
>CAJRSG010014864.1:559672-573013 GCA_907169655.1 Acomys percivali
AAGAAAGAAAGAAAGAAAGAAAGAAAGAAAGAAAGAAAGAAAGAAAGAAAATTTTAAAGGACATAGCATTTGGTAGAGGAGACCTGGGCTCTAGTCCAGGCCTCCACCACTTATCAGATAAGTAACCTTCAAAGAGTTTCATTAACT
Source organism: Acomys percivali (assembly GCA_907169655.1). Lineage (NCBI taxonomy): Eukaryota > Metazoa > Chordata > Mammalia > Rodentia > Muridae > Acomys > Acomys percivali. Next base: position 559,820 of record CAJRSG010014864.1, read on the forward strand.
TCTTGGAGACTAATGTCCTCCTGTGTTTAAATTTTTTAAAGAGAGGGATTAGATTCTACAGAGATTTATAGGGAGTAAAAAAATATGCCTAAGGAAAAAAAAGATTATGCTACTCGCAGCACTGAATTCTCCTTATGGAAAAACACATGCACAAGCAATAGACATCAAGCCCACTGAGTGCTCTGCCCACTGACAGCCTTGGTCAGTTTCCACTGCCAATTCACAGTAAGATCAATGTTCTTGCCAAGGATATTCCTCCAGTGTCATCATCTCTTTAACATAAATCATGTCCTCCTGCATGTCCCAGTGTCCAGTGCCAAAGATACTTTCCCTGGAGCTTCAGTCCTCCTCCAGTCTATCTCTTCTATCCAAAAATATGTCTACCTTCCTGATACCAACACAAACAACCTTTTCTACTGTCTTTGAATTCTTATAGCAGAATACACTTGCTTCAAGCAACTCACTTTTCCCACAAATACACAAGTAAAATGTCATGTTCATATCACAGAAATGGAACTTCCTATTAGCCCCACAATATTCATAGTTTCTCCCTCCCCTGACTTAAACACTGTTTGAAGTTAATAAGTATCTGTCTAAACCTTTCTCCATGCACTCACCCATACATATGTATATAAGTTCCCATACACATACATAAGAGAAGGCATTTCTACAGATGTATAAGTATTCTATATCTACTATGGTATAACCTAGCCCTGTCTCTTGTCATTAAGACACAATCAACATTACTTTACCTTGCCTCTTTGGAAACCCAGACAGTATATACAGGTGGTAGGCATGAACTCATTCCAGTCAAAACAGTTTCCTAGAGCATTAACAACTACTTACTGTGTAATGACTGTGTACCATGTATAGGGTGTGCAGGGTGGAAAAAAACTAGGCAGTGTTCTCAGGGAGTTAAAAGGCTTCAATAAATATTAAAACAAAAACAAAAACAACCAACAGCAGGTGTAATGGCTTCCAGGAGACTAAAACAACACGATGTGTGTGATTCTGAAACCAACATGGGCTACAAAATGCAATTCTTTCCACATCCCCACAAGGAGGCAATCAGTAAGGCAAAGAAATAAAAGAAATTGAGTAAATATGGTTCATCCTGAGGATACCATCCAAGACATACACATCCCAATGGATGCCTGAAACCCTGGATATAAGTGTTATTATTTAAATTTTTAATATGATATTTTTATTAATTCTTTGAGAATTTCACACAGTATATTTTGATCATGTTCACTCCCCACTCTGTCACCTAACTCTTCCCAAATCAACCCCTACTCCTGGCTCCACCCTACTTCCAAGTTCCTGTCATCTTTGTTTAAACCCACTGAGTTTAACTTATGCTGCCCATATACTCATGGGTGTGGGGCCACTCACTGAAGCACAGTTGGCCTACCAAGGGTCAAACCCTTAAAGAAACCTGACTGTCTCACCCTCAGAAGCCATCAGCTGTCAACAGTTCCTAGGTTAGGTAAGGGAGGCTGAGGAGCACCTTCCACTTCATGCTTACTGGCTTGCACATGAACAACAGCTGCTGTAAGTTCCTGAGTCCAGAGGCCCTCCCATGTCCAGAAAACACTCCTTTGCTCTGTGCCTCCCTCACCTCTGACTCTAAGCATCTTTCTACTTCTCTTTTGTGATGCATCCTAAGCCCTGCAGGAGGAGGGAAACACAGATACTCCATCTGTGCCTTTGTCCTCCACTAACACTCTCTGCATTTTGGTTGTAAGTTTCTGCATTAACCCCCACCCACTACAAAGAAGCTTCTCTGATGAAGACTGACAGTTGTACTAATCTATTGGGTAGAAAGTTGGGAATTTAGAGGAGAATTTAATACCATGTCCATTTAGCAGAATAATTGTAATAGGCTCACCCCTGGGAAACGTGAGCTCCTAAGTCATAGGTTTTTAGTGAGATTTACACTATCAGGCATGCATTTTATCATGAGGAGCAGGGCTTAAATTCAAACACAAAGCATCATCCTATAATATCCATGCTACTATTGAACCCACAGGCATCTTGTCACTCTAGGCATTATTGTACCTTAGAGTATTCAAGGCTGAAGACGACCTCTGATGACTACTCCTGGCCCCCAGCAGCCTACAGAGCACCTGGTAGTCCCATGAAAGCTAAGCCTGCTGGGAGCAAACTTCCCTGGTAAGTACTAACTCACGTTCCCTATTTTGAAGCTGAAATATGTGCTACCTTCAACAATAACCCAACACTATTAAATCCTATGGGTATATAGCTATAATAAAGTTCAGTTTATAATAGAGATGTTGTAAGAGACTAACCATGACCAAGAATGAGATGGAAAAACTGTAATTATATACAATCATAAAGGCCATGTGGACAAGGCTGCTTTCTCTTTAGAGTTCCAAGGAATATTAGTATTGTTGGATTGTGGGTGGCTTCAAAATAACTGAAACTAGAGAAAGAGAAACTGAAGATAATGAAAGAGTGCTATGTAAAGATTACAATAGAGCCATCGGAGCCCTCATGTTGCAAAGGCAGCATTACTCACAGCAGCTACTACACAATGTCCTTCCTGTAGACCTGATGTTGCTCCAGTTAACGCATGACTTGGCATGACCTATATTTTACTCCATAACCATAACACTCTGATCACTAACAGAACAATGTACTCACTAACCCTCCATGAAAAGATCTCTGCTCTGGAGGGAGCATGTGTGTTGGTGAGATTTTCCTCTCTCTTAGAAAAAAATGTCAGTAATAAAAAAGCCTAGCCCAATTTCAATATAGCTCTTTCTAGTAGTGTGTGTGTGTGTGTGTGTGTGTATGTGGTGTGAATTCAAGTAGATTTGTGCATGTGTGGGTTGTCAATGTCATTTGCCATCCTTGGTGGCTCTCCACCTTGTTTTCTAAGACAGGCTTCCATATAGAACCTGAAGCTCAACAATTTGGCTAGTCCCACTTGCCAGTAAGCTCCAGATATTTACCCATTTGCTCCCCCAACACTGCTCGCTAGCTCTGGGGTTACAGATGTGTGCCCCTGTGCCTGAGTTTTGTGTGGATACCTGGGAATCCATGCTTGCATTTGCATGCTTGTGTGGCAAGCACTTTACCAAGTGAGCCATTTTCCCAGCGCCTTTCTAACCTTTAAAGAAAAACAAAGAAAGAACTACTGGTGAAGGAGACTAAAGGAGTGATTTCAATCTCTCAAAGGTCAACTTAACAAAGTAAACAAGGGGGGATCCAAGATGGCGGCGAGCAAGTGGACCGTGTTTGAAAGCTCCAGTGAACAGTTCGGGGAATTGCACAGATTTCTGAGCCAGGAACACCAGGATCCCAACACCACAGCAGCAGGAGTGCTCCACGGTTCAGAAGGACCAGGGTGCGCAGGACCTGCGTGCCCCTACACACGGGAGGAGTGCGGATTTTCTCGAATCAGAGCAGCGGCGGCACGGGCAGCGTCAGCAACACCAGCAGCAGCGACTGAGGTTTGCAGCTCAGAGCCATCCAGTGGAGGCAGTTAGTGTGGTGGCTGGTGGGAGTTGCTGCGGGAGAGGGGACACTGGACAGGATTTGGGTTGTGTGGTGCTTTGTGACCCAAGCTGGACACGGGGGACAGTTCAGCCCCAGAGTCCCGGGTAAAGCTCAGGGCGCAGTGCTGTGGAGACACTGACTCAGCACAGCAGGCAATTCTGCCCAAGGCAACAGCTTAGCGGAGCCACGGCTCCCCTGCTGTGACGCAGGCTGGGTGGAGCGCTCAGTTCCACCCTAGGCCCGTCTCAGCGCAGCCGCAGCTCAACTGCTGTGACGCAGCTTGGCGGAGTGCTCAGGTCCACCGAAGGCACCACCTCAGCGCAGCCGCAGTTCACCCACTATGACGCAGGCTGGGCGGAGTGCTCAGTTCTACCCTAGGCAGCTCCTCAGCGCAGCCGCAGTTCACCTGCTGTGACACAGGCTGGGCGGAGCGCTCAGTCCCACCAGAGGCGCTGGCTCACATCAAAGAGCAGTTCTGCTCAAGACATTAGCTCTCCTCAGAGGGCAGTTTTAGGGCGCTGACACAGGCTGAGGTCAGCACGCAGATTCAACCCAGAGGCCCTAGCTGGACTTGCCGGGCAGATTAGGCCCAGAGATTCTTCCTGAGCTGTGCACACAGGCTCAGTGGCCCCAAGACTCTGGCTGGACTATGCACGCAGTATAGGCCTGGAGGCCCGGGCTGAATTCAGCGTGCAGTGTGGGTCCATAGTCCCTGGCTGAGCTCGGTGCACAATTCTGCCCCAGAGACTCGGGTGGAGCTCAGCGTGCAGCTTAGGGCCACAGTCCCTAACCGTGCTTGGCAGACAGATTGGGCCCAGAGTCTCTAGTAGAGCCTTTGGCACAGTCCCGGCTCTAAGACTCTGGTTGGACACAGTGTGCAGTTTGAATCCAGAATTCCTGGCTGAGCTGCGCGGATGTTTCGGGCATGAGTCAATAACTGACCACAGCAAGCAGTTTGGCCAAACACCCCTAGCTGAGCTTGGTGCGCAGTCCTAGCCCGAAAATTCTGGCTCGGCAGACGGTTCAGGCCCTGAGATACTAGCTGAGCTCAGACGGTGGTTTGGGACTAGTGTCCCTGGATGGACTTGGCAGGGAACCTAGAAGGCTTTGGATACCTTGGCCTGACCCAAAGCTCATCCAGAGACCCAGAATGATTGCAGGACCCACAGCACAGGAGAGCTGAGGATCACTGGCTGTGAGAACCCAAAACGCCAGGACTAACATCCTGCCATCCACAACAGTGAAACATAAGAGCTTCCAACCTACGGAAACCATGAGAAAACAAGTAAATCTATCATCAGACTCCCTCCATCCAACTCGGGAATCTACCCAAGGAAAACAAAGCCGGCAAGATGTCTAAAGGACAGCGTAAAAGCATACGCAAAAAAACCCAAAACAACAAGGCGTCTCCAGTTTCCAGCTATCCCAAAGAAAACAACCCAAAGAGCTCAAATACAACGGAAATACAAGAAAATGACCTCAAATCCTTAATAAGGAGCATATTAATGGAGGAAACAAATAAAATTCATAGTCAAATACAGGAAGACACAGCCAAACAGGTGAGAGACATAAAAGAAGCACATAGAGTGGAACTGGAAAAATTTAAGGAAAATGCAAATAACCAGATGGAAGAAATAAATAAAATGGTTCAAGCTCTGAAGACCTATAAAGAGGGAATGGAAGAAACTCAGGAATATACAAAAAATGAGGTGAAAGAAATAAAAAAATTAGTTCAAGATCTGAAGACGAAAATGGATTCAATGATAAACACACAGACAGAAGAAAAACGAGAACGTGAGACCTCAGAGAAGAAGGCGAGCAACACAGAGGTGAGCTTTTCTAACAGAAACCAAGAGACGGAAGAACGAATCTCAGGTCTAGAAGATACAATCACAGATCTTGAAGCAACCATTAAAGATAATGCCAAATCTGGACAACTCCTGACACAAAACATCCAAGAAATTCAGGACACCATGAATAGAAGAAATCTGAGGATAATAGGCATTGAAGAAAGAGAAGATATCAGACTCCAAGGCCCAGAAAGTATTCTCAACAAAATCATAGAAGAATATTTCTCCAACCTAAAGAAAGAGATACCTATAAACATACAAGAGGCCTACAGAACACCAAATAGAATTGACCAGAAAAGGAAAATTGCCCGTCACATAATAATCAAAACAGAAAACATACAGAACAAAGAAAAAATATTAAAAGCTGCAAGGGAAAAAGGCCAAATAACATTCAATGGCAAACCTATCAGAATTACACCAGACTTCTCAGCAGAGACCATAAAAGCCAGAAGAGCCTGGACAGAGATACTGCAAACCCTGAGAGACCACAGATGCCAGGCCAGACTACTTTACCCAGCAAAACTATCAATAACCATTGATGGAGAAAACAAAATATTCCATGACAAAACCAAATTCAAACAGTACCTATCCACAAATCCAGCTTTACAGAAGGTACTAGAAGGAAAACTCCATCCCTAAGGGTCAAGCTACAACCAAAACTACTCAGGAATTAGGTAACTATACCATGGCAAAAACACAACTACACAAACACTCGATTGGAAACAACATCAAAATTAAGACTCTTAACAGTCACTGGTCGTTAATATCTCTCAACATTAATGGTCTTAATTCTCCAATAAAAAGACATAGACTAACTGAATGGGTGCATAAACAAGATCCAACATTCTTCTGCATTCAAGAAACACATCTCACCTATTGTCGGTGCCGCCCCCAACCAGCAGGAAAGACACCAACACCGGGAACTCTTCTTGTGGCAGTTTACTCAGGATTCTTGAATAACGGTTGACCCCGAGGACCGCACCCAGAAAGACTTTATAGTGCGACTGCTCCAATCAGAGCCTGCCACGTTTTCACTCACAATTGGTGCCAAAGGATCGTGCCACCGAGCGTCATACCATTGCACATGCACATAAGGGGCTCACTCAAGAGTGCATTGCGCATGCACATTGCTCTGGGGAAGCAGCAGGGGGCGCTGCTATCTGTGGTGCTCCACAGTTCCCCCTTATTTATTAATTTTAAGCCGAGGATCAAGATACCTTTGCCCCAAGACTTGTGACCAAGCTGACACAAGTGAGATAAACTCCTCAATGGGAGTGAGCATTAACCAAAGGGTGGAAGCATTGACCTGATCCTCTTAGGCCTTGTTGTCCTGGCATGATGTCTTTTTTAGGAGGAGAGGAGGGGTCTTGATCTGCTGCCTGTGGGCATCCCCATCATGCATTGAGCAAGACAAGTTCTAACATCAACCTCTATGCAATCAGGTATACTTCCTGGGGACTCAGAGTCAGACAATCGGGTCCTCCCCCTGCGGTTTCTGGCCGTCACCCCTCACAGGTGCCCATGCCCTAAGGCAGGCAATATCTGAGTATATGCCATTCTCACCCTGCCCATGGGGCTGGGATCTATATCATCTCGGCAAAGCGGCCCAATTTAAGAAAGTCAAAATATAGACATAATGGCCAAATGGCTATCTATCCAGCATACTTAGCCACACCTGAGGAGACTGTCCAGCCTCCAAAGCAGCAAAAGCCTGCACCACAAAAGCTTGGGTGCAAAATCGATGAGCACGCATCCTACAAATGCACCAGAGTGCTAGGCAACTGACTAGAACCAGGCACACTGCCAGGGCTCCTATTCCCGCCCACTCCCTCAGATGAGAAAAGGCCGTCTGGAACCACTGTGCTATTCCGGAAACCAAGGTGGTGTCGACCCGGGTTCTTTGAGGAAATCAATAAGATAGACAGACCGTTAGCCAAACTAACTAAAAGGCAGAGAGATAGTATTGAAATCAACAGAAGCAGAAATGAAAAGGGAGACATAACAACAGACACTGAAGAAATACAAAGAATCATAAGATCCTACTTTGAAGGCATATATGCCACAAAATTTGAAAATCTAAGGGAAATGGATGACTTTCTTGATCAATTTCACTTGCCTAAGTTGAGTGAAGAACAGATAAACAAGCTAAATAGTCCCATTTCCCCTACAGAAATAGAAGCAATCATTGATAGTCTCCCAAGCAAAAAAAAGCCCAGGGCCAGATTGTTTCAGTGCAGAATTCTACCAGACCTTCAAAGGCAAGCTAATACTGATACTCTTCAAGATACTCCAAAACATAGAATTGGATGGAACATTACCAAATTCATTCTATGAGGCCATAGTCACGTTGATACCTAAGCCTCACAAAGACTCAACAAAGAAAGAGAATTTCAGACCAATTTCTCTTATGAACATCGATGCAAAAATACTAAATAAAATTCTTGCAAAACGAATACAAGAACACATAAAGGATATCTTTCATCATGACCAAGTAGGCTTCATTCCAGGCATGCAGGGATGGTTTAATATACGGAAATCCATCAATGTCATCCACCATATAAACAAACTGAAAATAAAAAACCACATGATCATCTCTTTAGAGGCAGAGAAAGCATTTGATAAAATCCAACACCCATTCATGTTTAAAGTTTTAGAGAGATCGGGGATAAAAGGCACTTTCCTCAACATAATAAAGGCTATCTACAGCAAGCCAATAGCCAAAATTAAAGTAAATGATGAGATACTCAAGGAAATTCCTCTAAAATCGGGAACAAGGCAAGGCTGCCCACTCTCTCCATATCTCTTCAATATAGTACTCGAAGTTCTAGCCAGAGCAATAAGACAACAAAAGGAGATCAAGGGTATCCAAATGGGAAAGGAGGAAGTCAAACTATCCCTATTTTCAGATGATATGATAGTGTACATAAGTGACCCTCAAAATTCCACCAGAGAACTCCTACAGCTGATAAATACTTTCAGCAATTTGGCTGGATACAAAATTAACTCAAAAAAGTCTGTAGCCTTCCTATACACAAATGACAAGCTTCCAGAGGAAGAAATTAGGAAAGCCACACCCTTCACATTAGCCACAAGCAATATAAAATATCTAGGAGTTACTTTAACTAAGTAAGTGAAGGACTTGTTTCAAAAAAATTCAAAACTCTGAAGAAGGAGATTGAAGATGACATGAGAAGATGGAAGGATCTTCCTTGCTCATGGATAGGGAGAATTAACATAGTAAAAATGGCCATCCTACCAAAAGCAATCTACAGAATCATGCAATCCCTATCAAATTACCTACACAATTTTTTAAAGACATTAAAGTTCAATTCTGAACTTCATATGGAAAAACAAAAAACCCAGAATAGCAAAAACGATCTTGTACAATAAAAGGTGCTGTGGAGGAATCTCCATACCTGATTTCAAATTGTACTATAAACCAATTGTAATTAAAACAGCATGGTAATGGCACAGCAACAGGCTTGTTGATCAGTGGAATCGAATTGAAGACCCAGATATGAATCTACACACATATGGTCACTTGATTTTTGACAAAGAAGCCAAATTCATTCAATGGAAAAAGGATAGCATCTTCAACAAATGGTGCTGGTCTAACTGGATGTCTATGTGTAAAAAAATGCAACTGGACCTATATTTGTCACCTTGCACAAAACTCAAATCCAAGTGGATTAAAGACCTCAACATAAAACCAAAGACACTAAGTCACTTAGAAGAAAATGTGGGGAAGAGCCTGGAACATATTGGCACAGGAGACAACTTCCTGAACAGAACACCAACAGCCCAGGCCTTAATTAATAAATGGGACCTCATGAGGCTGAGAAGCTTCTGTAAGGCTAGAGACACTGTCAAGAGAACAAAGCGACAGCCTACAGACTGGGAAAAGATCTTCACCAACCCTACATCTGACAAAGGTCTAATATCCAAAATATATAAAGAACTCAAGAAGTTAAACACCACCAAACCAAATAACCCAATTGAGAAATGGGGCTTGGAACTAAACAGAGAATTCTCAACAGAAGAATATCAAATGGCTGAGAAACACTTAAAGAAATGCTCAACCTTCTTAGTCATCAGGGAAATGCAAATCAAAACAACTCTGAGATTCCATCTTACACCCATCAGAATGGCTAAGATCAAAACCTCAAGTGACACCACATGCTGGAGAGGATGTGGGGAGAGAGGAACACTCCTTCATTGGTAGTGGGAATGCAAACTAGTACAACCACTTTGGAAATCTATCTGGTGCTATCTCAGAAAACTGGGAATAGTGCTTCCTCAAGGCCCAGCTATTCCACTCCTTGGAATATACCCAGAAGATGCTCCAGCACACAGCAAGAAAATTTGCTCAACCATGTTCATAGCAGCCTTATTCATAATAGCCAGATCATGGAAACAGCCTAAATGTCCCTCAGTAGAAGAATGGATAAAGAAATTGTTGTACATATACACTATGGAATACTACTCAGCTATTAAAAACAAGGAATTCCCGAAATTTGTGGACAAATGGATTCAGCTAGAGCTGATCATAATGAGTGAATTAACCCAGAAGCAGAAAGACTCAAATGGTATATACTCACTTATATCTGCATCCTAGCCCAATGGGCATGTCCCATGAAAGCCTTCCCTTACCAAGAAACTGGGACCGAGGAGAGGACATCCTATTGGGACTCTAGATGAGAGAACAATGGGAGAATAGCAATGTAGAAGTATCCAGTGGGCCCTAGAAACTTACAAGTAGAACATTATGATAGGCAGATTTGGGTCATGGGGTCCCGCTCAAACTAAGGCCCTAGCCAAGGACAATACAGGCGGTAAAATTTAAACCCCTACCCTGATCTAGCCCATGGACAGGACAATCTCCACACTTGAGTGGAGAGAGGGATTTGACTTTCTCTTGTACTCTGGTGCCTCACATTTGACTATGTCCCCTGGAGGGGGAGACCTAGTGGCACTCAGAGGAAGGACAGCAGGTCACTGAGAAGAGACTTGATACCCTATGAGCATATACAGAGGGAGGCAATCCCTCTGAGGAACAGTCATAGGGGAGGGGAATAAGGGGAAAATGGGAGGGAGGGGAGAATGGGAGGATACAAGGGATGGGATAACCATAGAGATGTAACAAGAATAAATTAATTAAAAAAATCACATTGTGTAAGCCTTAAAAAAATGACAAAGCTGAATTGAAAATGAAAGATAAATGGTGAGGTGAGGAGGTGAGGGTGACCTGGATGCCATCACAGTTCTCCACAGAGGGAACAGGTGACAAATCAAGATTAACTTCATTCTTAGAAGATAGTTGTGAAATGAAAATGAGGAAGAGAACGCAGTCCTGAATTGGCCAAGGTGCAGATCAGGGTCAGTATAGACCTGTTGGGCAACAGAAGGCTAGTCCTACAGAGATGAGGGCTGCCAGGGCTTGAAGACTTAGCAGAAACACCGAGAAACACTGAAGCATGGACCCAGCCTGTGAACGAAGGCTCCAGCATAGATGACGGAGTTAAATCAGTAGAAAATGCTCTGTAGAGTTTTAAATGCCTGAGGAGAGTCTTCAGGAAATCAGAGGTGACCCTGGGGCATAAGCATAATCATTCCATGGAAATCTTTGGGTGTCTAGACCCTTGTTTCTATTCAAGATAGAAGATGTCAGATAATACAGTATACATCATTGTCATCTATACTTTCCTTCTCGCACACAAACATCACCCACTTGTTGATTGGTTAAGAAAAATGCAGATTTTACATTCTTTAAATGGAATTGAGGGCTTTGTTTAAGTAATGGTATGTATGAACATGCTTGGAATAATGGATGTCTCTGCCTTCTTAAAGGGTAGGCTCTCAACCAAAACACCTTGAAATACCATGAAAAGATCTCCTGATGGAAATGCATATATGTGTATTGATTTCCTCTAGTCTTCCTTTCTTGGCAATACTATTGTGGATGATAGTTTTTCCTTTGTTTTTGTTTGTTTATTTATTTTGTTAAAGGATCATGCTATGATTCAATTCTTTTTATCTTCTTTCTTGCCTTTTGAGTGTGTAGGCTAGTAAAAATGGCCTGGGGTGAACTCTTGCCAGCATCTTCAGCAGCAGACTGTGTTCCCTATCCTTAAAGCTCTTCAGAAATTTCCATAATTTCCTTACTATTGTTTTGAGCACGTCTTTGGGCTGATGTAGGCTGACTCTGACCTCAAATCACTTGCAACTTACAGTGTTACACAAGCCTAATTTTTACAGCTTGGAGAACCAAACTGATACTGATTGCTTTATGAGCACCTAGAGTCTTCAGATAATTGAAAGATTTTTCTTCTTGGATTTTGGTCATGACAGAAGAAACAGTGCCAATAAATAAACAAATTAATAAAAAAACAAAGTAAACAATATGCTTTTCTACCACCTCTATTATAGAAAACTATATGGTGAATCATAAAAACTAACCATAGCATTGCTATACAAGAGAGAGGGGGGGTTGTGGATATTACTTAGTATTAAAAGGAAAGAAAATTCTGACACACTTGAATTCTGGACCAACCTTGAATATACTGTGCAAAGTGAAATAAGCTATTCACAAAAAGATAAATACTCCATGATTCCACTTACTACCTCATGGAGAAAAACCAAATGGCAGTGGCCATGGGTTAAGTGAAGAAGGGAAGACTAGGAAGTTACTGTTTCACTATGACAACTGAGTTTGCAAGACTGAAAAAGGGTTGGCCACATGTACTACCTCTCCACAGGCCTCACATTTGGGTAGCCTTAATGCCACAGAACTGTACATTATGAAATGATAAATTTTATGTTAAATATACTTATCACACTGAAAAGTATGTGTAAAGATGATCAAAATTGAACCACTGAAAATAATACTTTTAAATGAAAACATCTAGAAGCCCACAAATTAAAAAAAAATCATGGAGGACTTAAAAGAAGATAAAAATGTCCTCCAAAATGCCAATCTGACTCAAGACTTGCTGTGCATAAAATGATGAACAAAAGTTGAAATAAAAACATTTTCAGAAAACAAGAGGTCAAGCGCAGCAAGGTCAGTGGGATAATTTTCACCGTCATGATGTGCCATGAGAAAGATAACGAAATTACTCAGGAAATGTGTCCCTGACAGGGAAGGTTATAAAACCATTTCTCAAGCAGCATGGCACAACAATAAAGATTATTAGAGCAACATGCTAATCTAGGGTCAGCAAGATGGCCCAGCAGTGGGCAACGGCACTTGCCACCAAGCCTGACAACCTAAGTTCAAAACCCATGGCCCACATGGTGGAAGGAGAATCCTGAAAGTTGTCCTTTGACCCAATATGCATACACTCATAATTAATAAGTTATTTCCCTTTCCACAGAAGTATAAGGCCCTTTTAACATATAATGTGACAGCATAGAATAACTAATTTGGAGCTTAAAACACAGGTGTACTGATATAAACATGAACCAACCAAAAAGCTTTCACTTATCTTCTAAATGCAAAGCGAAACAAAAAGCTGTCTTAAAATTGTACAGAAGAGGGGCTGAAGAGATGGCTCAGTGGTTAGGAGAACATATACTTCTTAGAGGGGATCCATGTTTGGATCCCAGCACTCACCTCTATTAGCTCACAGCCATCTGTTACTCCAGCTCCAGGAGATCAGATGCCCCTTTGTAGCCTCCAATGTCAATTGCATTCATGTGTTTATAGCCCCACACAGACACTCAGACAGACACATAACTAATAACTAATTTTGGGTTTTTTGTTTTGTTTTGCTTTGGTGTGTGTGTGTGTGTGTGTGTGTGTGTGTGTGTGTGTGTGTGTGTG
>CAJRSG010014864.1:573023-597849 GCA_907169655.1 Acomys percivali
GTGTGTGTGTGTGTGTGTGTGTGTGTGTGTGTGTGTGTGTGTGTGTGCGCGCGCACGCGCGCGCATGCTGCAGTGATGCCCCAATGGCTAAAAGCACTTTCTGTTCTTACAGGGGACTCAGGTTTGGTTCCCAGTTGCTACATTCATAACTCCAATTCCAGGCAGTCTGACAACTTCTGGGCTCCATGGGCACCAGGCACACACATGGTGCATTTACCTTACATGCAGTCAAATACACAAAATAAAAAGAAATAGTTTTAAACTGTACAAAATAGAAAGTACAAAAGGCAAGGCAATGATGGAGCACATTGGTTGTTCCCTTAAACAATGTGAAGCTGAGTCAGGCCTTGACTAGAATCTTCTGCACTCCTTTCTTTCTACATAAAAATAGTTACTTCCTTTCAATCTCTTTCCCCACCTCAACCTGTATACAAAATATTTTTAAATCACCCTGAAATGAAGTCATTGCAGGACATGAGAAGCCTGAGGTTCACACTACATAAAATCCAGCCCATGTCTATCAAGGGTTGACTGCTCCAGATTCTGGAATCCCAACAGTTCCCAAGTGAGTGATGTCAGGGTCTGCTGACTCAAGGCCAATAACTACCATTTACAATCCTAAGTACAAAATATAAATTAAAGGCCATACATGGTAGGAAAGGCTCTTGCTTTATCTGGCATTCTGTTTGGCTGTATCTGACCACTAAACTATCTCACCTGTTTCTTAATCTGAAATGTGATCCTACTAAACTGCCCACCCTGAGCCTGCATGATCTCCATGCCAAGCAGGGCCTTGAAGTGGCCTTGAGATCTTCCCCCACTTAGACCTGAGTTTACAAAATTACATCATCGTGGCTATGGCAGCATCTTTAAGTATTAACAGCTCCATAAATGGCTTAATTCACATTGCATGTATCATTCTATTACGTGACTATAATCAGAAGGGAGCTAAACAGACAGCAACTGGGGATAAAGGTCTAAGGGAAGAAAAAAGCATGAAACATACAGAGGCTATGTTTAATCTGAGTGAAAAAACCCAAAGAGTATCCTCCTAAAGGGAACTCAGAATAATAGCAGTACTACAGTCTTGAGTGTCCAGTCTGTGGAACCCAGCTAGCACCATGAGTTCTGTAGGAACTCCTACCCTGTAGTGTCTATGACCACACCCAGTGCCCACACTACCATCCTCCCACTTATGTCTACCATTCTTGGTAAAACTCCCTCCTCCAATCTACACACTATCTAAAGAGGCCTTGGCTGAAGGTGGCTATGTGGATAACTACAGCTAGAATTAATGGGGCATCCTCTCTCAAGGAGTCCTCATGTGGGTATGTCAATAATGGTATCCCAAAAAGGCTAGAAATAGAACTGCAAGGCTCTTACGGCCAAGACTCCAAGGTCAAGTACCACTTTTGCATATTCTATTTGTAAAACTCAAGTCACAAATAATTCCATACTAAAGAGTTAAGGAAGCGGCTAGAGAGATGGCTCAGCAGTGAAGAATGCATGTTGCTCTTGCATATGACTTGCGGTTCAGGTCCTAACATGTGCATATAACAGACTGCTCACAACAACATGTAACTCCAGTTTCAAGAGGTCTGACACCCTCTTCTGGCCTTTGTCTAAACACACACAATGCACATGCATACATTCACACAGACCCACACACAAACACATAAAATTTTTTCTTAAAAATTGTCAAAACAAAACAAAACCAAAAACAACCCTGGGCTGTGGTGGCACATGCCATTAGTCACAGCACTTGTGAGGCAGAGGCAGGTGGATCTCTTAGTATGAAGCCAGCCTCATCTACAAAGTGAGGCTAGTACAGCCAGCGCATCAGAGAAACCTTTTGAAAAAAAAAACAAAAAACAAAAAAAGTCAAAAGAAGTAAGGAAACAGAGTACCTCTCGACCAAAGACAAGGCAAGGTCACATTCCGAGGACAGTGGCAATGGATAAAGGAAGGCAGGATGTTCAGGGGCCATTATTACAGCAATCCAACATGGCTAGTGCTTTACCTAGAAATGAAGGCTTACAGACACAGAGAAAATCTTTAGATGGAATAAAAGAAAGCAGTGAGCGCAGTGGCCTCCAAAGACTAAAATGAAGTAGACACCGTTGATTCTCCCTCAAAACCTACCTTCAATGTCTTCATCATTTTACCTTCTAGAGAGCTTATTAACTTCATCTCTTTCTGTCTTCATTGCCAGCACCACATTCTAAGTTCCACCATTTCTTACCTAGTCTAATGTATGGCCGGGTAACTCGTGTACTACACTGTGAGCAAGACGTTCCTTCAAACTAGTTCTTTTATTGTTAAACATAGTAAGATCACTCACACTACTTAAAAACCTTTAGTAGCTCCTCACTTAGAACAAAGTACAGCTCCTAACCTGCTCCCTCAGCCTCTACTTAACTTGACCCTCAACCACCTCCAGAATCTCTGTTCTCTGTTTCCCATCTCTGGCCCAACCAGAATGGTCCTTCAGGCCCCTGGACATGCAAAGCTTCTTCCTGCCTTTGCACATGTTTAACTTTTAACATCATATTCCTTAACTTTCACACTAAATTATTTATGTGGCTCATGATTCACGTTAAATGTCATCTCAGAGTTTTCCTGAACATCAATTCTCAACCAATCCCTTGCCAAATCACTCTTCCTTCATCTCTTTCTCTTGGTGAATTGAAAAGAGGGAGTTTTGTTAACTGCATTTTAAAGGTTACCTGATTGACAGCCTACTGCTAAATAATAGGTAGAATACATGATTCATATATTTATCATCATGCACAAAACTCAAGTCAAAAATAGATTAAGACTGCAACATAAAACCACAGACACTAAATCTGTTAGAAGAAAAAGTGAGGAAGAGCCTGGAACACATTGGCACAGGAGACAATTTCCTGAACAGAACTCCAACAGCCAAGGCCTTAACGTCGACAATTAATAAATGGGACCTCACAAGGCTGAGAAGCTTCTGTAATACAGAAGACACTTTCAGCAGAACAAAGTTAACAGTCTACAGACTGGGAATAGATCTTCACCAACCATACATCTGACAAAAATCTAATATCCAAAATATATAAAGAACTCAAGACATCAAACACCACCAAAAGAATAACCCAATGAAGAAATGGGGCTGAGAAATAAACAGAATCCTCAACAGAGGAATATTGAATGGCTGAGAAACACTTAAAGAAATGCTCCATGTCCTTAGTCATCAGAGGAATGCAAATCAAAATGACTCTGAGATTCCATCTTACACCCAGCAGAATGCCTAAGATCAAAAACTCAAATGACATTACATGCTGGGGGAGATGTGGTGTGGAGAAAGGGAAATACTCATTCATTGCTGGTGGGAATGCAAACTTCTACAACCACTTTGGAAATCTATCTGGTGCTTTCTCAGAAAACTGAGAATAGGTCTCCCTCAAGACCCAGATATTCCACTCCTTGGAATATACTCTGAAGATGCTCCACCACACAACAAGGTCATATGCTCAACCATGTTCATTAGCAGCCTCATTAATAATAGCCAGAGCCTGGAAACAACCTAAATGTCCCTCAGTCAAAGAATGGATAAAGAAACTATGGTACATTTACACTATGGAATACTACTCAGCTATTAAAAACAAGCAAATTCTGAAATTTGTGGGCAAATGGATGGAACTAGAAATGATCATACTGAGTTAGTTAACTCAGATGCAGAAAGACTCACATGGTATATACTCGCTTATAATTGGACACTAACCCAAAAGGGATGTGCCATGAAAGTCTTCACTTACCAGGAGGTTGGGATAGATGTCAGGATTTCCTATTGGGACTCTAGGTGAGAGAAGTATGGGAGAATGGGGAAATAGAAGGATCCAGAGGGTCCTAGAAACCTACAAGAAGAACATCATGATGGGTAGATCTGGAACCAAGGGTGTCTGCTCAAACTACTGCACCAACCAAGGACAATACATGCAGTAAACATTGAACCCCTGCTGAGATCTAGTCAATGGACAGGACATTCTCTACAGTTGTGTAGAGAACAGGATCAGACTCTGACATGAACTCTGGTGCCCCATATTTTACCAGTTCTCCCTGTGGGGAGGCCTGGTCGCACTCAGAGAAGGATAAGCAGGTTACCAAGTTGAAACTTGATGGTCTGTGACTGTATGGTGGGGGAGGAGGTCCCCTTTGATCACAGACCTAGGGGAGGAGAATAGGGTGAAAGCGGGAGGGAGGGAAGAATGGAAGGATACAAGTGACGGGATAACAATTGAGATGTAATCGGAATAAATTGATTAAATAAAAAATAAATTTAAAAAAGAATGCAATATTCAACAAGGTGATCTTTAAGCATTAGGACAGGGTAGATGGGGAGAATTTGCTCTACTGGCAAAGCATTTTTAATAGATATGGCAGCATCAAATGACACAAAGACAGTGAGGTCAGCAAAGCAAATGAAAAAGCCTAAAAGCAAGACCATGTGTGACATAAATGACACCAGAGATCCACTTGAAATGTCACTGCATGAAGCTGAGCAAAGAATAATGCTGGCACAATGAATTATCCATATGGAGTAAGATCTATGTATCTTGTTCTACATTCTATATGAAAAAAATCTAATTTGCATATAAATATCAGGAAAAACAAATTTTTAAGCATTTTAGAAAGGATGTATAGCTATTGAATAGACCAGATTTTGTTTATTATAATTTATTTTCCTTCCTTCTTTTTTGGAGATAAGGCTTTCCTGTGTAGCCATGGCTGTCCTGGAACTCTGTAGACAAGGTTGGCCTCTAACTCAGAGATCTCATGTCTCTACCTACCAGCAAGATCCACCACCTGCCAGCCATAAGCACTCAGTACTCTTTTTGATTTTTCTTTTTTTAATTAATTTTTTAATTTTTTAATTTTTTTGGTTTTTTAAAATTTTTATTTTATTAATTTATTCATATTACATCTCAATGGTTATCCCTTCCCTTGTATCCTCCCATTCCTCCCTCCCTCCCATTTTCCCCTTATTCCTCTCCCCTATGACTGTGACTGAAGGGGACTTCCTCCCCCTTTATATGCTCATAGGGTATCAAGTCTCTTCTTGGTTGCCTGCTTTCCTTCCTCTGAGTGCCACCAGGTCTCCCCATTCTGGGGACGTGGTCAAATATGAGGCACCAGAGTACGTGTGAAAGTCAGACCCCACTATGCACTCAATTTTGGAGAATGTTCTGACCATTGGCTAGATCTGGGTAAGGGTTTGGAATCTACCACTTGTATTGTCCCTGGCTGGTGCCATAGTTTGAGAGGGACCCCTGGGCCCAAATCTGCATATCATAATGTTCTTCTTGCAGATTTCTAGGATCCTCTGGTTCCTTCAACTTTGCCATTCTCCCTGGCTTCTCTCCTCTAGAGTCCCAATAGGATGTCCTCCCCTCTGTCCCAGTTTCCTAGTTAGTGAAAACTTTCATGGGACATGCCCCTCGGGCTAGTATGCAGATATAAGTGAGTATATACCATTTGACTTGTTCCGCTTCTCGGTTAACTCACTCATTATGATCATTTCTAGTTCAATTCATTTGTCCACAAATTTTCTGAATTCCTTGTTTTTAATAGCTGAGTAGTATTCCATAGTGTAAATTACCACAATTTTTTTTATCCATTCTTCTACTGAGGGACACTTAGGCTGTTTCTATGTTCTGGCTATTTTGAATAAGGCTGCTATGAGCATGGTTGAGCAAATTTTCTTGTTGTGTGCTGGAGCATCTTCTGGGTATATTCCAAGGAGTGGAATAGCTGGTCTTGAGGGAGCTCTATTCCCAGTTTTCTGAGATAGCACCAGAGAGATTTCCAAAGTGGCTCTACTAGTTTGCATTCCCACCAGCAATGAAGGAGTGTTCCTCTCTCTGCACATCCCCTCCATCATGTGGTGTCACCTGAGTTTTTTATCTTAGCGATTCTGATGGGTGTAAGATGGAATCTCAGAGTTGTTTTGATTTGCATTTCCCTGATGACTAAGGAGATTGAGCGTTTCTTTAAGTGTTTCTCAGCCATTCGATATTCCTCTGTTGAGAATTCTGTTCAGTTCTGAGCCCCATTTCTCAATTGGGTTATTTGGTCTGGTGGTGTTTAATTTCTTGAGTTCTTTATATATTTTGGATATTAGACCTTTGTCAGATGTAGGGTTGGTGAAGATCTTTTCCCAGTCTGTAGGCTGTTGCTTTGTTCTCTTGACAGTGTTTCCTGCCTTACAGAAGCTTCTCAGCCTCATGAGTTCCCATTTATTAATTGTTGAGCTCAAGGCCTTGGCTGTTGGTGTTCTGTTCAGGAAATTCTCTCCTGTGCCAGTGTGTTCCAGGCTTTTCCTCATTTTTTCCTCTATCTGACTTAGTGTCTCTGCTTTTATGTTGAGGTCTTTGATCCACTTGGATTTGAGTTTTGTGCAAGGTGACAAATACGGGTCCAGTTGCATTTTTTTACACATAGACCTCCAGTTAGACCAGCACCATTTCTTGAAGATGCTATCTTTTTTCCATTGAGTGGATTTGGCTTCTTTGTAACAGATCAAGTGACCATATGTGTATAGATTCATATCAGGGTGTTTGATTCGATTCCACTGATCAACTAGCCTGTTGCTGTGCCAGTACCATGCTGTTTTAATTACTGTTGCTTTATAGTATAGCATGAGATCAGGTATGGAGATTCCTCTGGATGATCTTTTATTGTACAAGATCGTTTTAGCTATTCTGGGTTTTTTGTTTTTCCACATGTAGTTCAGAGTTGAACTTTTAATATCTTTAAAAAATTGTGTAGGTATTTTGATAGGGATTGCATTGAATCTGTAGTTTGCTTTTGGTAAGATACCCACTTTTACTAATAAATTCTCCCAATCAATGAGCAAGGAAGATCATTCCATCTTCTCATGTCATTTTCATTCTCTTTCTTCAAAGTTTTGAAATTTTTTTCAAACAAGTCCTTCACTTGCTTGGTTAGAGCAACTGCTAAATATTTTATATTGCTTGTGGCTAATGTGAAGGGTGTGGTTTTCCTAATTTCTTCCTCTGCTAGCTTGTCATTTGTGTATAGGAAGGCTACAGACTTTTTTTGAGTTAATTTTGTATCCAGTCAATTTGCTGAAGGTGTTTATCAGCTATAGTAATTCTCTGGTGGAATTTTGAAGATCACTTAGGTACACTATCATACCATCTGTAAATAGGGATAATTTGACTTCCTCCTTTCCCATTTGGATACCCTTGATCTCCTTTTGTTGTCTTATTGCTCTGGCTTGAACCTCGAGTACTATATTGAAGAGATATGGAGAAAGTGGGCAGCCTTGCCTTGTTCCCGATTTTAGAGGAATTTCCTTGAGTATCTCCCATTTAATTTGATTTTGGCTATTGGCTTGCTGTACATAGCCTTTATTATGTTGAGGAAAGTGCCTTGTATCCCCTATCTCTCCAGAACTTTAAACATGAATGGGTGTTGGATTTTATCAAATGCTTTATCTGCATCTAAAGAGATGATCATGTGGTTTTTAATTTTCAGTTTATTTATATGGTGGATTACATTGATGGATTTCCATATATTAAACCATCCCTGCATGCCTGGAATGAAGCCTACCTGGTCATGATGAATGATATCTTTGATCTGTTCTTGTATTCGTTTTGCAAGTATTTTATTGAGTATTTTTGCATCGATGTTCATAAGAGAATTTGGTGTGAAATACTCTTTCTTTGTTGTATCTTTGTGAGGTTTAGGTATCAATGTGACTATGGCCTCATAGAATGAACTTGGTAATGTTCCATCCATTTCTATCTTTTGGAGTAGCTTGAAGAGTATCAGTATTAGTGCACCACTGAAGGTCTGGTAGAATTCTGCACTGAAACCATCTGGCCCTGGGCTTTATTTATTTATTTATTTATTTTTGGTTGGGAGGCTATCAATTTATGTAGGGGAAATGGGACTATTTAGCTTGTTTATCTATTCTTCACTCAATTTCGGCAAGTGAAATTGATCAAGAAAAATGCCCATTTTCCTTAGATTTTCTGATTTTGTGGTACATATGCCTTCGAAGTAGGATCTTATGATTCTTTGTATTTCTTCAGTGTCTGTTATGTCTCCATTTTCATTTCTGATTTTGTTGATTTGATACTGTCTCTCTGTCTTTTGGTTAGTTTGGCTAACGGTTTGTCTATTTTGTTGATTTTATCAAAGAACCGGCTCTTGGTTTTGTTGATTCTTTGGACTGTTTTCTTAGTTTCTAATTTGTTAATATCACCCCTGAGTTTGATTATTTCCAGATGTCTACTCCTCTTGGGTGTTTCTGCTTCTTTTTTTTTTCTAGGGCTTCCAGTTGTGTCAATAAGATGCTTATGTGTGATGTTTCCAATTTCTTTTTAAAGGCACTTAGTGCTATGAATTTTTCTCTTAGCACTGCTTTCAATGTATCCCACAAATTTGGGTGTGTTGGTCCTTCATTTTCATTGAATTTCAGGAAGTCCTTGATTTCTTTCTTAATTCTTCCCTGACCAAGGTGTCATTTAGCAGAGAGTTGTTTAGTTTCCATGTACATGTAGGCTTTTCGTTTCTTCTGTTGTTGTTGAATTTCAGCCTAAGACCATGGTGATCTGATAGGATACCAGGTATTATTTCAATCCTCTTGTATCTGTTGAGGCTTGCTTTGTGACCTACGATGTGATCAATTTTGGAGAAAGTTCCTTGGGGTGCAGAGAAGAAGGTATATTCCTTCTTGTTTGTGTGAAAGGTTCTATAGATATCTGTTAGATCCATTTAATTCATGGCATTGGTTAATGATGTTATTTCTCGGCTTAGTTTCTGCTTCAATGACCTATCCTTCAGCGAAAGTGGGGTGTTGAAATCTCTCACTATTATTGTGTGGGGATTGATGTGTAGTTTAAGCTTTATTAGCAAATCTTTTACACATGTGGGTGCCCTTGTATTGGGAGCATAGATGTTCAGAATTGTAATGTCATCTTGGTTGACTTTACCTTTGATGAGTATGAAGTGTCCTTCCTCATCCCATTTGATTCATTTTAGTGGAAAGTCTTTTTTTTTTATATATTAAAATGGCTATGCCT
This sequence comes from Acomys percivali, assembly GCA_907169655.1. NCBI lineage: Eukaryota > Metazoa > Chordata > Mammalia > Rodentia > Muridae > Acomys > Acomys percivali. The sequence goes on from CAJRSG010014864.1 coordinate 582,104, forward strand.
GCTTGCTTCTTGTGACCATTTGCTTGGACTATTTTTCCAACCTTTTACCCAGAACTAATGGCTATTGTTATGGGTGACATGTGTTTCTTGGATGAAGAAGAATGTTGGATCTTGTTTATGCATCCATCCAGTTAGTCTGTGTCTTTTTATTGGAGAATTGAGACCATTGATGTTGAGAGATATTAATGACCAGTGAGAGTTACGAGTCTTAATTTTGATGTTGGTTCCAGTCAAGCATTTGTGTAGTTGTGTTTTTGCCATGGTAAAATTACCTCTTTCCTGTGTATTTTGTGTTGTGGCTTATCCCTCTGTGATGGAGTTTTCCTTCTAGTACCTTCTGTAAAGCTGGATTTGTGAATAGGAACTGTTTGAATTTGTTTTTGTCATGGAATATTTTGTTTTCTCCATCAATGGTTATTGATAGTTTTGCTGGATAATGTAGTCTGGCCTGGCATCTGTGGTCTTTAGGATTTGCAGGATCTCTGTCCAGGCCCTTTTGGCTTTTATTGTCTCTGCTGAGACGGTGGGTGTAATTCTGATCAATTTTCCATTAAATGGTATTTGGACCTTTTCCCTTGCAGCTTTTAATTTTTTTCTTTGTTCTGTATGTTTTGTGTTTTGATTATTATGTGACAGGCAGTTTTTCTTTTCTGGTCTATTCTATTTGGTGTTCTGGAGGCCTCTTGTATGTTTATAGGCATCTGTTTCTTTAGATTGGGGAAATTTTCTTCTATGATTTTGTTAAGAATAATTCCTGGGCCTTGGAGTCTGATATCTTCTCTTTCTTCAATGCCTATTATCCTCAGATTTCTTCTTTTCATGGTGTCCTTGATTTCTTGGATATTTTTTGTCAGGAGTTTTCCAGATGTAGCATTTTCTTTGATGGTTGGTTCAACATCTGTGATTGAATCTTCTAGACCTGAGATTCGTTCCTCCATCTCTTGGTTTCTGTTAGAAAAGCTCACCTCTATGTTGCTCGCCTTCTTCTCTGAGGTCTCATGTTCTTGTTTTTCTTCTGTATATTTATCATTGAATCCATTTTCATCTTCAGATCTTGAACTCATTTTTTGATTTCTTTCATATGATTGTTTGTATAATCCAGAGTTTCTTCCATTGCCTCTTTATAGGTCGTCAGAGCTGGAACCGTTTTATTGATTCCTTTAATATGGTTGTTTGTATTTTCCTGACACTTTTCCAGTTCCACTCTATGGGCCTCTTTTATGTCTCTCGCCTGTTTGGCTGTGTCTTCCTGCATTTGATTACAAATATTATTTGTTTCCTCCATTATCATCTTCATTACTAAGGTTTTGAGGCAATTTTCATGTATTTCTATTTTGTTTGAGTTCTCTGGGTTGTTGTCTTTGGGATAGGTGGGGGCTGGAGACACCATATTGTTTTTGTTTTGTGTAAGCTTTTACGCTGTCCTTTAGCCATCTTGCCATCTCTGTTTTTGTTGGGTAGCTTCCAGAGTTGGGTGGAGGGAGTCTGATGATAGATTCACCTGTTTTCTCACGATTTCCCTAGGCCAGAAGCTCTGTTGCTTCACTGGTGCGGATGGCAGAAGGCTAGCCCTGTCATTTTGGACTCTCACAGCCAGTGATCCTCCACTCCCCAGTACTGTGGGCACTGCAATCATTCTGGATCTCTGAATGTGCATTGTGTCAGGTCAAAGTGTCCACAGCCTTCTTGGTCCCCTGCCAAGAGAAGCCAAGGACACTGGGCCCGAACCACGTGCCAAGCTCAGTCTGGAATTCTGGACCTAAACTGCACACAGGGTCCAACCAGAGTCTCAGGGCTGGGACTGTGCAAAAACTCAGCTAGAGTCTCTGGACCCAACCTGCCCACCAAGCGCAGTTAGGGACTCTGGCCCCAATCTGCAGGCTGAGCTCAGCCAGCGACTCAGGGGTAGAATTGTGCACTGAGCTCAGCCATGGACTCTGGACCTAAACTGTGCACTGAATTCAGCCTTGGACTCTGGGCCTAAGTTGCACAGAGAGTCCAGCCAGAGTCTCAGTGCCGTGATTGTGTGCAAAGTTCAGCTAGAGTCTCTGGACCCAACCTTCCCACCAATTCCAGCTAGGGACACTGGGCCGAAACTGCATGCTGAGCTCAGCCTGTGTAACAGAAGCTGAACTGCGTGCTGAGCTGAGCTTGGATCTAAGGGGCTGAAATGCAGGCTGAGCTCAGCTAGTGTCTCAGCAGTAGAACTGCGCTCTGAGCTGAGCTAGCGTCTCCGGCAGAACTGCTTGCTGACCTAAGCTTGTGTCTCCAGCAGAACTGTTCACTGAGCTGAGCTAGCATCTCCAGCGGAACTGCTCACTGAGCTCAACTAGCATTTCTGCAGCAGAAGTGCACCCTGAGCTGAGCTTGGATCACAGGGGCCGAACTGTGCACCAAGTCCAGTTTGGGTCTCTGGTCACTAGCTGTGAGCCAAGTTGAGCTTAAGTTATGGAGCCCACACCATGCGACATGGCCCAACTCCTGCCCAGAGTTCCCTCTCCTGTAGGAACTTCCACTGGCCACCACACCAATGCCTAGGTTGGAGGGTTCTGAGCTGCAAACCTCAGCTGCTTCTACCACCACCGCTGCTGTCGCTGGTGCCACTGCTGCCACTGCTGTCTCTGTCGCTGCTGCCACTGCCGCTCTGGTCTGAGAAAATCAGCACTCCTCCTATGTGCAAGGGCACGCAGGTCCTCTGCACCCTGATCCCTTCGAACCGTGGAGCACTCCTGCTGCAGTGGTGTGGGGACCTCAGTGTTCCTGGTTCAGAATTCTGTGCAGTTCTCTGAATTTTTTACTGGAATATCTAAACACGGTCCACACTGCTTGCTGCCATCTTGGATCTCCTTCTGGTATCCGTTCCACAGGACAGGTCGTTAAGTGTCTCTGGCCTGCCTGCTGGTCCAGCCTGTTCGCTGATCCATGTGTGCTCAAGCCCGGTCTGAACCTGTTGCTGCTCTCCTCCCCTCCTTCCTGTCCTCTTTTTGATTTTTTGAGACAGGGTTTCTCTATGTAAAAAGCCCTGGGTGTTCTAGATTCAATTTGTAGAGCAGGCTGGCCTCAAACTCACAGAGAACCACCTGCCTCTGCCTACTTGAGTGCTGGGATTAAAGGTGTCTGCTGCCATAGCCCAACCTAGTCTAGAATGTCTTAAAACTCTACCTCTCCCCTCTTTCTCTATGTATATTCTTTTTCTCCTCTGTCTTCTTCAAAAATGAAAATTGTTAATGATCCTGAGTTTTGAAAACTAAATACTCTGGATATTAGCAGCACCAAAGAAATACGAGCCTTCTCTTGAAGAGGCTAGCTCTCTGGCCATAGTAAACATGGCTCTCTGAGCCACCTGTGCAACTGAGATCCAATCTCCCTGGACCAGGCCAGGTCCAGGTACCTGGAACTAAGTCTGACCAGTAACTGGCTACTAGACAGGGTACAGGTTACTTTAGTGCACCCTGGATGGAAGCAGGGACCTGTGTGCCAACTGCGGGCCTGAAGCATGTGCGCTGCCCTAGAAGGCCCGCCCCCTCCGAAGCCAGCCACACGTGGGCATCCTGCTGTGTGAGTCTAGCCAGAAGCTGGGGAAGGCACCTAGGGTAGCACCTGAAGGTTTCCCGGAGCTCCTGCCTCTAGCTTGGCCAGCAACGGGGATGCTCACCATGGTGGCTGGTCCCTGTGCCCTGTGGTGGGGCAGGAACACCAATCCTAGAGGAACCAGGACCAGCCAGACTGTTTTCACATTAAGGTGTGGAACTCCCTCGATGCTAGGGAGGACTGAGCAGTGCTTCACTACATACATAGAGTTAAGAATTAAAAAAATTATTTGGTAAAAGTGCAGCAATAACAAAACTACAAATAATTAAACTTTACATAATTTTGTGTGAGATGCTGAACATTGAATTCGGGTGTCTTGCATGCCAAGTGAGCCCTTTACCTACATTCATAATCTAGATTTCCATAAAGATTCTCACTAAGTTCCCCATGCTGAACTTCTTTGATGTAATTTAGGGACTTGATCTTGCTACCCCGCTGCAGCTGGGGTTACAGGCCTATGCCAGCAAGTCTGTTGTTTTTCCAGACAGGATTTCTCTGTGTAGCCCTGGCTGTCCTGGAGCTCATTCTGTACAACAAGCTGGCCTCGAACTTACAGAGAGCCTCCTGCCTCTGCCTCTTGAGTGCTGGGATGAATAGCGTGTGCCACCAGTACCTGGCATCACTAAAATTTAAATTGTACTTCTTCGGAAATATTTGAGCGGCTAACTCAATATGTCTTTATTTGGAGATGTCTGGTGAGGAGGCTTATGCATCTTTTTTCAGCGGGAAAAGTCAGCATAACTTCCTCTAAAGCTCCAGATAATAAATGTCTTAAGTTTGGTGAGTCATACGAGGTCTGGGACTCATTTTTTTAAAGCAACCTTTTAGAAATGTGAAAAATCATTCCTGTCTCCCAAGTCATACAAACAGACTACAGACAGAGCTCTGTCTATAGACCTCTGTGTAGTGTCAACCTCTTAGACACTATCCTAGTTAACTGACACTCCCAGTGGTGGTTCTTCAAGAGAAGATAAAATGTGGTGGCTGTTTTACATAAAAATAGGAAGTATGTTTAACTTTAGGAATATGTCCATCAAAAGCATACAAAGCTTAGGGGTTGTTACTCAGTTATAGGGTTCATGCTTGGCATGTGCGAAGAAGTCCTGGGTGCCATGAAGCATATGTAAAGATTTGCCATCAGAGTCTACAGGTAGCTTAGTGCCATCTAAGCTAATTTTCCTTTAGCCTTTAGAGTATGTGAGATAAGCAGTGGTGAAAGCTAATTTTATGATGTCAGGATTTAAAATCTATTTCCGAGGTAGAGAAATTTTAGAGGATACTGATCCTAGCCCTTCAGTTTATAGATAAGAAAAGTCAGGGATGACAAACATAATATGGATAAATGTCCTAATTTCCCTTGCCATTGTCTTTATAAAATTCTTGAGTTTCCATTATCATCTTCATTACTAAGGATTTGAGGTCATTTTCTTGTATTTCGATTGTGTTTGAGTTCTCCTGGTTGGTTTCTTTGGGAAATGGGGAAATAGAAGGACCCAGAAGGTCCTAGAAACCTACAAGAAGAACATTGTCATGGGAGGATTGGGGCCCAGGGGTGTCTGCTCAAACTATAGCAGTAACCAAGGACAATACAAGTAGTACACATCAAACCCCTACTCTGACCTACCCAATGGACAGCACATTCTCCAAAGATGTGGGGAGAAGGGACTGACTCTGACATGAACTCTGGTGCTCCATATTTGACCACCTCCCCTTGCTGGGAAGGCCTGATGGCACTCAAAGAAAGAATAAGCAGGATACCAAGATGAGACTTGATAGCCTATGACCATATAGTGGGGGAGGAGGTCCCCCTTTGTCATAGACCTAGGGGAGGGGAATAGGATGAAAGCAGGGTGGAGGGAGGAATGGGAGGATACAAGTGATGGGATAACAATTGAGTTGTAATCTGAATAAATTAATAAAATTTAAATTATAAAAATGAAAAACACAAAAAATTTTGTTTTAGAAAATAACATAAAAAACAAATCTTCTACAGTCTTTCTCTACTGAAAATAAAAGAAAAATAAAATCCAGACAATTAAAAAAAACAAAAACAAAAAGAAAATACTTGAGTTTCTATCTTTCATATGAAACACTATTAAAAATCTATTCCCCTGGAATACTAATTAACACTTATTTTTTTTAAAGGTTTTCATGATTGGTTTTTGTTTCTGTTTTTTCTAATGCCTACAAAGTACCTAACTTTTATTCAGAACCTTGCATAAAATTGGGTCTGACTCCATTGGTTATATGTGTTACAGCTGTATAAGTTTCCTATTACTGCTGAGACAATTTGTCATAGATTTAATTGACTAGTAGTATTATAGCTCTGGGGGCGTAATTCTGGCTTTGCACTTACTGAGCTAAAACCAGGAGTCAACAGGGTGGGGTTCCTTTCTGAGGGGTGTAGGGAATGATCTGTTTTCTTCATGTTTGTAGCTTCTCTATTGCCTGGTTAGTCAGGGCCCCTTCATCTTAATAGCAAGCGATGGCCAGTTGAGTCTTTGTTGCACAGCACCAATATGACTCTTACTCTACATGCACTATAAGAACACAATACAATTCCATTGTTCCCAGCCTGATAATTCAAGACAATCTCCTTCCTTTGTTGTATCTTATTGGCCTGTTCACCACCGTAATACTCCCTGGCTTTATACAATGTATTTGGAACTTGTAGAGATGAGAGTATGAACATATTTTGAGAACATTTTATGCACACTGTATATTAGCATCAAATGACCATATAATATCACTTTGGGAACCTCTGGATTTTTGCAGTCCATCCTCCCTCACACTTACAGATGAGGTGACCACGAGCTTAAAAAGCTCACCCCTGATCACAGAGCCAGTTAGAGGCATAAGGCAACCCGGAGCCCAGGTCTCCCAGACTTAACCTTTCTTTCCTGTTATTCTGCCTCTTAAGAGAACAATAATCCTGCCTTTTTGTATAAACCCCATGTGGAAACTTATAGTCTCTGTTTTCACTATTTATCTTCAACACTGATAAGGAATAATAACTAAAGATCTACAGATATAAACATAGTATCTTCAGGGGCTGGAGAGATGGCTCAGACGTTAAAAGCATTAACTGCTCTTCCAGAGGTCCTGAGTTCAATTCCTAGCAACCACATGGTGGCTCACAGCCATCTACAACATGATCTGATGCCCTCTTCTGGCCTACATGGTTATACATGCAGGCAGAGCAGGGTATACATAACAAATAAATAAATCTTTTTTAAAAAGCATCTTAATTACTCTCATTTTATTCCTATGTTTAACTCTAACCAGCGTAGACATCATGCCTGTGGTATAGAATTGCTTTTTTCTAAATCTGCTTCACTAAGCCTTTTTGGAAGGCATCCAAGTCCAACTTACTTTGTATGTAACTGTGTGACAGATACTACTCATTCAGTCAATGAGCAATTTTTTTTTCATTTTTCATTTTAGTTCTCTGTGTAGTAAGCTCCATGTAGTAATGACTTTTAAAACTCATTAGCTTATCCGTCTGACAGAGTTTAATACCCATGTGTATTTACCATTATCCTTTCTTCTTAAGCACAATTGTCTAAGGGTTCATGTGTGTCAGGCCTGATGGCACACGCCTGTGATCCAGCGCTTGGGAGTGGAAGCACAAGAATCAGGACAGGAAGGTCATCCTCAGCCATACCTGGACTTGAAGGAGAGCTGGGGCTACAGGAAACCCTGTCCTTAAACAAGGCTTCATGTTTCAGAGGAAAAGGAATCAGGCCTGCTCTTACGAAAGGTATAGTTCTGTGAAAATACATGCTCAGTTTTCAAATGTTCAGCTTATAAACGTCATTATTCATATGAGAAGTCCCTATTTCTTACAACATGTATTACCCATTTTTTCAGTCATTCAACTAATTTTTACTGGATTTACACTATGCACCATTTCTTCTCCAGATAGAAAAGATACAGAGCAAAGATTTCTGCCTTATGAAGCTACAGAAGGAGAGACAGCATCAATAAAAATAAATGAATGGCGTGATATGCTAGGCTAAATGCTAGAAAAGAAAATCACAAAAGAGAGGACAGGAGCCCCAGCCCAAGAAAGCTCCATTGAGAAGTGTGATTTACATAAAAACCTGAAGTAGAAAAGAAGCAAGCCATGCATGAACTGACCGACATTCCAGGCTAAGGGAATGGCATATGCAAAGGCCCTGAATGGTTAACAAGGAGTCTGGTATTGCTGAAGAAAAAACGATTGGGGGCTAGGGGGTCCACAGTGAGTCATTAAAGAACATTGGTTCATACTAGATAGATAAAAGGCCATTGGATTTGAGTGGAAGAGTAGCATAATTTGGCTTAGACTGTAATAGGGTCACTGAGGAATGAGGACAAGAGTAAATGCAAAGTTAAACAAAATCAAAGTTGACCTCACTAACCTAAGTCAGCCTAGAAGCACTGTGAGTGGGGAGCAGCAGGTATTTTTATTGTATTTGGAGTTGTTGGAACTAAAAGGATTTGTTGAGGGTAACAGGCCAGAGATGACTCCAAGTTGTGTGGCTCTGCAGCTGCAAGGGGGGAACTGACCTTTGCAGAGAAGTGTGTCAGGAACTCAGGGTTGATGTGTGAAGATTGGTGTACCCATTACATATCTGACCTATTAGATTGAGGGGTCAATGGACAGATACGGGAGCTTGGCAGTCAGAGAAGTCCAGTCTGGAGATACAAATCTATCAATGTGCCATTCCTGTATAAATAATACGTAAAGCTGTAAGGCACAATGAGATCACTGAGCTCTGGACTCCAGGGCACTTCACTATTTCTAGGATACATTTTATTTACTGCCTCCCTTTCAGCCTCTCTGCACTCCCAAATGCCTGCTCCAAGACAAGTTTGATACACATTTCCATAACAATCGACTGTGGTATCAGCTAACACCTGTGACGTCTTCTTACATGCTGCCAATGAAAAGGGACAGCTTCAGACCAAAGGCTCAAACATGCAACTTTGATCCTTAGTAAATCAGAAAATGATTGCTTAATGCTCAAAAAGACTTTATGTAGGTACTGTAATAAGTGAGGCAGTCAAGATGGATTACTTTAAATTTAAAAAAAACTAAGGCTAGAGAGAAGACAGACCCAGCAGGAAAGAGTACATACTGCTCTTGCCTAGGACCCAAGTTTAGTTCCCAGCAACCACATTACATGGCTTACAAACAACCTCCTCCCCCACTTTATGGTCATAGGATATCAAGTCTCATCTTGATAGCTTGCTTATTCTTTGAGTGCCATCAGGCCTCCCCACCAAGGGGAGGTGGACAAATATGGGGCACTAGAGTTCATGTCAGAGTCAATCCCTGCTCTCCACATAACTGTGGAGAATGTCCTGTCCATTGGGTAGATCAGAGTAGGGGTTCAAAGTTTACTACTTGTATTGTCCTGGTTAGTGTTATAGTTTGAGCAGATCCCCCTGGGCCCCCATCCACCTGTCAAGATGCTCTTCTTGTAGGTTTCTAGGACCTTCTGGGTCCTTCTATTTCCCCATATATATTTATCTTACCTAGAGTCTCAGTAGGATGTCCTCACATCTATGCCAATCTCCTGGTAAGTGAAGACTTTTTGGGACATGCCTTTAGTTGTCCTTTCTGATGTCTAAAGCTGATGTGAGCTACTGAAGGACAGCGCTGCCTACGTGCTCCTTGTATCCTACTAAGAACATGGTTGTGTCTGCTCCTTGCACTCTTTGCTCATAGAAGACTTGGATGATGGCTGCAGTGTGTGTCAGGTTGTTATAAAGGTTCTGATTGACACAGGTGGGGTCATCCCTTGATCCTTTTGCATACAGAGCACTGTCACTTTTCTGCAGTGGCCTGCAGAATACATCATCTTTGGACTGGCTGAAGGCAAGGTAAAGGAGGGGAAGGGAAACACACAGCAGGTGCTAGGTGGGGATAATGGTCCTGGGTGGGGAGTGGGGGCAACATAGTTCATCATTTCCCCTGGAGCCTAAATGTGTCCTGCAGAAGAATGCACAGGGACCAGTTTTGTATCCTTTGGGATTTTGTCTTTTTCTCAGGGCCTGGGTGAAACTGAAAGTAGTCTAGCCAGACATGTGTGTACTCTTTGATTTTTTTAGGTTTGATTATCAAACACTAAAAATAATAGGTATTCTACCACCTATGGGACACATTCTTATGTGTTGGCATTGACAACCAAGTAAGTACCAAAAGGAAGACTTGGAAATGTCAGGAATGAGCTGCATTTGACAGAAAGGGGCCTTTGAGCGAGGTCAGTGTCTGGCTCTAAGTGTGCCTTTCTGCCTTTACTCTTCAGCTGCTCTGGGAAAAGGATCCTTTCAGGTCACATAGATGGCACAACTGTCAGATATTTCTTTGATGATGAGGGCTCTGGAGAGTCACAGGTATGAATAAAGCATACTGTGGGGTGGGGTGGACATTCCAGGAGCATCCCAGGGAAGCTGCATGTGTGAGCACCATGACTGAGCTACTGGGGGAGGAGGCTGGAATAGTGGGGTCTAGGAGGGAGGCATTTAGATGCTGCCATAGAGAAGACTGTGTTTAGGAGGCTAGAGGTTACAATTGATAGGGAGGTGTGGGTGGGAGGGACCTTGAGAGGGGGAAGTAAAGACTCCAAAAGGGGAAATTATTTACATTTATGTAAAGATATACATATATACCATATACACATGTTTAGGTAACACATAGACATAAATTCATAGGGGAAAACATATCAGCAAGATAGCTCAGCAGGTAAATGTGCCTAGGGCCCAATATGATAGAACCCATGTGTTGCAATGAAAGTAGTGACTTCTGCAAGTTATCCTTTGTCCTTCACCCCTGTGTACACACACACAATGTACACACCGCACAGACACACACAAACACAGACATACACACACACACACACACACACACACATGCATGCACAGTGTCATGCACATGCACACATCAAACATACAAATAAAATGTTGAAAAGTCAACTATATTCTTGGAAAAAAGATAGCAAAACAAAAGGCAACTTTGTTGTTTTACTCTGTATAATTAGGTACTATATAAATCATTTACATTGTGAGTTACCTATGTAAAATATAGTCTCTTTGAAAAAGAAGCCACACACAATCTTGGGCCTAGACAGTGTTAGTTATCGTGTGCTGTCTCCCTTTGGATGGCTTTACTAGTATATACCAGAAATCCCCAACACATCACTCTTGCCATTTCCTTAGAGTACAAAGTCAGCACATGCTTGAATATGGTATGTGCGTGTTCATGATATGAAGGATAATTTGTGAAGTCTTTAGGATTAGGGTGTGTTGGTGTAAGAAATTATTGACAGGAAGGTTTGTTTCCTGCAGGGTAGCATGGTCAGGAATGCATGGATCAGCTGCTAGGAGTGAGGAGTTTCTGGGGTGCAGGAGAAGTTGGTTAACCATCCATGCCTACCCTATGCCTTGGCCTGGGCAACCAACAGCATTGTGGCTGCTGACTGTGACCAGAGGATTGTGGCCTATTGGAAGGAAGGCCATGTGCTGAAGACATTCAACCATAGCAGAGACCCTCAGGAGCAGGAATTCACTACAGCTGAAGTGAGTCCTAGAGGCCAATCTGTGGTGCCGGGAAGTTATGACAGGTAGGTCCCTCGCCCGCTGCATCTTCTATCTTCTCCTTCTGTGAGCTCTCTGTGCTGGCCAGGTTGTTCAAAACTGCAGCGGAAGTCTGTTGAAAGGGATTCTCATATTGCTGCCCGTTGGCACACTGACAGCTTCAAAATGCAGTGTAGTGCTCAGCCTGGAACCCCACAGCACAATTCATCACCTTCTCTATGTTCCTGCTGCCTGCTTGAGACTTTGAGATCATCCTGCTGTACCCTAGTTATTGCTTCTGTTTTGAGGGGTCCTTGTGAGGAAGGCTTTTCATCGCCAGTGCCTACACTGCAGCCCGTTCCCAGTCCCCTCTCTGTCAGTCCTTTGTGTCTTTCAGTCTTGTGTGTCTCCTGATGTTCCTTTCTTCTCTGAGTCCTATATTTTCTTCTTTCCTTTCCCTGTATTCCTGGCAGTTCATTTCTCTCATTTGTCCTTCTTACTGTACTTCCATCCTTTTGAGTTGTTTTTGTTTTCAAGATAGGGTCTCACTCTGCAGCCCTGACTAGCCTGGAACTCAGTAGGTAGATTACAGTTGTGCAGCATTACGCTGGCATCCATCATCTCACTGTTTCCCTTTGCTTCTTTTTTATTCTCTCCAGCTAGTCTATCTAAAAATACCTGAAATTCTAAGTGATTTTTGGAGTATCTTAGACCTTAGGCCCTGAAAAGGCAGGTGGATGAACTTGGGCTTGGAGGATTTCTCAGGCTGTCTCTTTGGAGAACTGGTGCTTGCTTGAAAGGGTGTAATGCTCTTGCTTTTTGAAAGATTATTCATTGTTCCGGAAGGAATCTCTTCTGTCATACCACTGTTTTTGTAGAGGTTTGTGTTTTTGTTTTAGGTCCCTTAGTGGTTGTCTTCTTTGGGTATTTTAAGGGAGAGCTCTTTCTGAGCCTTGATTTGGCCCATGTTCCATCCTGACAAATTTTATAGTTTTTGGCCTCTGTCTTTCCTCCCACACCTCTGCTGCCCCATTGCATTTGTCTAATGTGGCCTTGGACAGAAGCAACAGATGGGATGAACTGGACTGGAAATCTCTTTTAAGAGTAGGAGTTCTAGAAGCCACCTTAGAGGTTTTAGGTTTCCGTCGTGGTGGCGATATAGTGCCCTTCCATGGATCCACTTCGTTTCTTCCTCGGTACTTTGAGAGTTGAGGTCTTTTCCCAGTTTCCACTCTAAAAGCAAGATGACATTGAATTTCACCATGGCCTTCAGGGGTCCTTAAAACGTGGAGCTTTGGATAGATAAGCAGATAGGGCCCAAAAGCAGACTGGAATTTATAACAGCAGTTAATCCGTGACCATCGGCCACACTTTAGGCAAATAAGATACTTTAGGACAAGACCTGACGATAGAGGCAGAGGGACACTGTTGGGTATTTGACTCCTTAGGAGTTTTGCTGCTATTTTTAGCCTCAGTTCTTTTAGCATATTGAGCTGTTCTGAGATATCAGTGTTGGCCAGGGGGAGAGAGTTTGCTGTGAGGGACTCACAAGTCCTTGCCTGTGAGGTTTTACTTTGCTTCCTGGAAAGAGGATGATCGTCCATATTGTAAAGTATCCCAGGAGTAGACGCTAGGCTCACTATTGCAGGGAACTGGGGCCCTGTACCTGAGAAAGGCTCCTGCTGAGTGACTTCCTGGAATATATGACTGAGCTTCAAGTCTGAGTCCATCTTCTTTATTCCCAATCTACTGTCAGAGTATTGCCGTATTATGGAAGAGGTGAAGCCGCTTGTCCACATTTTCAAAGGTATTCTCTTCTCGTGACAACAAATATATCTCTGAATATAGTTTTTAACTGAATTATGTGAAACAGTTCTTGGACCCCTCTCTAGCAGGCTCTGGGAAAATTCCATCAGTTCATCTGGAACCCTAAATAAATTCTGAATAGATCGACAGATCTCCATAGAGGATCCTTCTGTTAAAAGTGGCTGACAGCAAAGCTTCCTTTCCATCGTGCTTCCCAGAACACTCCCCAGCATTAACATACTGGAGAGATATTTCCTAGGTAGTTGCTGCCTGCAGACATGGCTTTCCCAGACATTCTGTCATCTGCCCAGGAAAGCACAGAAAGGGCGTCTTCGAGTCCCTAGTCCTGTCTGAAACTCCTCTGGTAGTAATCTCAGTGGATACGGAGAAGCGCTCTGGAGTGAACCCCCAAATTACTCCATGTGCTTCTTTTCAGCTCCTTCCTTAGATATGAGGTCCCTCTCCCAGATCTCAGGATATGGGGGTCCTGCAGTGTCATCTGCTTTTTCATGGGGTTGATTATAGAAAGCCAAGAGAAAAGCTGATAATTTAAAAATAATAGAGTCTGTATAGGACTCTACAGACTGTAAAATACCAAACCCAAGGTTTTTCATAAACAAAGTTCTTGATACTTTTTACATCCCAGATCCCTGAAGGTGCCCAAATTCTGTCTATTTGATAGAGCTTGTAATAAATGGGTTTGAAGGGCTGTGTATGAATCTAGAGAAGTAATTCTCTGCTTGTAATTTTTCTGATGTGATCATTTCTTTGTTGCTGTTTGGACATACCAGTTCTTCATTCAAATCCTAAATTTCCATTGCTTTAGGAGATTCTGATTTGAGCCCTAGAAATCTTTCAACATGAAATACTAAAATGAATTCCCTTTGAGTTACTTAACATTAAGAGAATTTGACAAAATGTGCCATTATGTAAGAAAAATCAAGATACCCATTCAGCTTCTTTACATGTTATCAGAAAATCCACCACCACCACCAAAAAAAACTATAAGACTTAAAAATCTAGAGGAAATGATACCATGGCCACTGCGCAGGTGTGGAGGTATAGAAATGAAGGCATACTTGAAGAACAGAGTGATTACAAAGGTGTCTTAGAGCTATAGAATCTCTGCCAAACACTCTGGAGAACTGTCTTTGTAAGGTCAGAATCGAAGATCAGAAAGAACACAAGGTAAACACAAGTACCTTTAGTCTACTCAGTGGTCAGGAGACTATCAGTTCTGTTTAGAATGTGCTGTTTCTCTCCTGAGACCCAGTTCTGGGGGGAAATAAGAGCTCAGCAATTCTCATGCACTAAGAGGAGGACTGAACAGTTTACTTTAGCAGAAAAAAGACCTCTTTTCTCAACTCACCTTGAATAAATGAAGTGCAAGAAGTATTAATTACATCATCAAAATAAAAATGCCATACATCCAAAATAGTGTTGTTCACACTGTCCTGTGGCTAAATCTGTGTTTGCTTAGTGAGCTTCCAGGCCTACTGACTTAGATCAGGGACTAAGCAGTCTAAATATGCCTGTGACCCATGCTTATTTCTGATCTTAGGACATCAAAAGAAAATTTGCCAATAAGCCATTCAAAAGTTTGATTCTGAATGTATGAAAAGACTGTTAGTAGTGAACTTGAAAGAACCTTTTATGGAAAAGAAGTATAAAGTGTTCTAAGAAGCCATGCATGCTCAACTGAGACAGTTTATTATATGTTCTACACAGTGGCAATAAAATATACGTAAACTACACAGCTATTTGGTATATGTCGAATTCAAACTAACTAAGGAAACCAGTTTTATTTTTATTGTTTTGTTTTTTATACAGGGCCTTACTATTAATCCTCGGTGTCTTGAAACTTGCTATGTAGTCCAGGGTGGTCTAGAGCTAACAGATCTGCCTGCCTCTGTCTCTTGAGTGCTGGAATTAAAGACATGTGACACCATGCCCAAGTATTGTATCCAGTATTTTTATTTGTTGCACCTGTCAGTTAACATTTATTCCAGGAAAAGACTTTTTTTCTTGACTACAAGGAAGCATAAAATACTTGAAAGGCCAAGGTAAAGAATTTCCATGAGTCCCAGGCCAGATTAAACTATATAAAGAGTTACAGGCTACCCTGTGTCACAGAAGAAGACCGTGTTTCAAGAAAAAATAAAAGGAAGACTAACTACATAATTATGTCAACAGAGGTGGTGCACAATTGTGCTGAAACAGGAGGATCTCTGGTTGAAGGGCAGCCTGGAAGCCTGGAAGCCTGGATTACATAAGGGTTCCAGGCCAGTGCCACTATATACTGCAAGGCCTTGCCAAAAAGATAAATAAATGGCCTGCATACTTCCAACACTAGTACCAGGCATAGGCTGCACATGTTTTTCCTGTGACCTTTTGTTACTGCAGGAGTTGCTGTGAGCTCAGTTAAACAGCCACTATGACACATACTTTACTTTACTTAGGCCTGGAGCAAGCACTGCACCATTGGATACAGGCACTGAATGATGACAGTAGAAGTGTTTTTTTTTTCTGGCAGAACTTTGCCTGTGTTTATGAGATAGATGTATTTAAGAGGCTTCTGAAGTTAATGCCTTCTGAATGAGACTCCAACCCATTATGTCAAAAATATATCACTTCTTTAAAAAAATTGAAGTCTATATTAGATGAAAATGCATTTTTCCCATTATGGGACTTTCTAGACTACTGGATTTTTAACAACGCTTGGATACCAATCCTATTTATAATTTTTCTAGGAGTTGTTTTTGAGTTAATCCTTATAAGAACTTGTG
>CAJRSG010014864.1:607849-638470 GCA_907169655.1 Acomys percivali
AGAAAAATAAAAGATTGTTAACCCAGGAACTGGAAGCACCAATGTCTCTTTGGCTTTCTCCACATCTATATCTAAAGAGTGAGAGAATTTAAAACTCATGGAGAATGGAGATGAAATGTGTACTAACTATCTTACTGTTAAAGGAAGTAAGTCAGCAATCTGTCAGACACTTATTACCTGAGGATTTGGAACACCAAAGCAAAGTAAAGCCTTGTCAGGTTCATCCTTAAATGCCACCTTCTTTTCTCATATGCTCGTGTCTCTTGATGTTAACACAAGTAATGGAATAAATGATAAATATACAATGTGCACAATGGGATTTAGTAGTGAACTTTATGGACAGTCACTACATGAAGAAAGAGCTTGCAGTACACATTATGCCAACAAGGACACTACGTCAAATGGCACCAAACACATAAAAGGTCAAGGTGATGAAGAGGACTCATTGACTTCCCAAGATCAGTTTTAGTTCCCAGAACAAAACAAGGCCTAATTCTGTGCAATCTGTTTTACAACTAATTCAGCAACGCGTCCAGAATTAGAGAGAGCTCTATATCATGAGCAAGCACAGCTAGTCAATATGAATAACCTTCAAAGCAGAATGTTAGGTGTAATGTCTCCACTTCTAAATATAGAGGAATCTCGGACTGGCTCCATACCATATAACAGCACCTGGGATGGAAATTCTAGGAGAAAATGTGACTACTATGTTTCTGAACAAAAAGCATGGACTAAAAAGGACTTTACAGCTCTGGAACCTTTACAAGAGCCCAGCCCTATGTCATCTGAATACAAATGTGATAGCTGCACATTAAAGTTTCTAAGCAAAAGAGATGTGAGTCCTAGGGCAAGACAAGCTTCAAAGTTTCTTAAAATTTCAAGACATTACACAGGAGTGCACAGGAAGAAAAGGCACTATAATAATAAACAACAGTTGAGAAAGGTGGGATTTGTGAAAGAGGGACTGCTTCATGCTCCTGGAGATACTGTGAATTGTCCACTGAAGTTCATAGCTGATGAACCATCACTTGATATAGCAGCAAAGGATGATTTTTATAGCAGAATTCCTCAAAAAACTTTGGTAGAGGGAAAGGCAGAGTTACAAGCAAACTTAGCCACAACTTTCACAGGACCTTACAATTTTTTCATACACTTTTTGTTTGATTTAAAAGGCAAGTAAACACAGTAAAATGTCAGAAAATGGAATTATTTTGAATCAGAAATTTTCAACTATGAAGAAAAAGAAGCCACCAATTTCAAAGATAATTAAAACAAATGAATACTTTATCACAAACCATAAGAAATCAAAGAGCAAAAATGAAAGCCATATGTATGGCTCAGTGGAAAAAATGATATACTTCAAAGCACTATTCATTTCATATTAACTACCTCTAAGGGAAAAAATAAATTCAAATCAGGGGTAGATTTGGGAATATCAAAATTTACCCAAACACAGCCAACACATGGGGAGTCACCAGGTGAAGGCATAGCAGAGTTGACAAAGATGGCTGACAAAGGTGGTTCCAACTTGTTAAAGGGAGCTAAACTACATGCTGGGCAATGTAGGAGAGAGAAGCAAGAACTGCTAATAGAATCTGTTCTGTTTTATACAAACAACTTACCAGTAAATGCACATTTCATAAAGAAACCTAGATTTGGGGAGTCAGAGGAAGTGCCTTTAAGAGAATATTTACATCAAAGAAATCAAATGTTTGAGAGCAATCCAGAAGTTAATGTCAAAATAGAAAAAAACATGCAAGTAAGCCTGGGAAATGCATTCTCAAATGTGGAGATATCAGTGAGCCAGCCAATAATACTACCAAACATGGTGAAAAGGAAACTGGTCAGTCATCAGCTTTAAAAAAAAAAGTTTCCACTTAATTAACAGTAATTGTCACTTCCATTGCCAGGCATTTAGTTGCTTCCACAGAAGTGAAAAATCAGAATGGTAGCATGAGAGTACCTAACCTGTCAGCTCAGAAAAGTATTCCTTCACAGCTACTGGAGTCAACAGAGTCACAGTCACCTCATGAGGGTGGCCAGGCTACTGTAAACATAACTGAGACACAGGACTTCAGAACACGAGAGATAAAAGATAATGATGAGGTAAATAAAGATATAAGTCATCATATAATATATGGGATATGTATGGGAAATCTGCAGAAGGAAATTGCCTTTTGCAAAAGGACAAAGAAAAAGTGAAAAGGAGTGTCCAGCCATTCGGAACAAATTAAAAGAGAAAACATGATCCTTTGAATCCGGAAGTATTTTCAGCTAACACAGTGCACCACAAGGACATCATGCTTCAGAAAACAGCTATTTATTTAATAGATCAAGAAGGAAATACAAAAGTTGGAGAAGACTTTAGTCAAGAGGTTGTTCTTTCTTCTAATATACATACTCTTCAAACTGAAAGGCAGAACAATTAATTTAAAACAGGTTGGAAAACAAAGTCCAAGTCTTTTGCCCTGGCAAAGAAACAGGAAAAGCCTGCTATCTCAAGATCATTATGGAGTTCTCATGCCAGTGAATCTACCTATCCTAAAACTGTAAGACAGAAAGTTAAGGCAAAATACCAAATGTGAAAAGTGCTATGTGTACCAAACAAAGCTGAAGGCAAAGAAAATACCAGTTTCTCTACTTCTTGGACATGGGGACAGAAGCAATGAGAGAAAACTGAGACACAGTCTGCAGCACCAGAACAGATTGGAGCTGAGAAGAAATGTACAAAACCTAGTGATAGAAGCTAATTTTGACTTAGGGTGCTTTATAAATCCAGTTCAAAAGCTTACCAGAGTAAAACTGGAGAGAGGCAAGATAAAAGAGAAAGAAAACACTCTTCCCCAGATAGTTCTGGAGAAACCATCCAGCCAAAAGCAAGCTGCATGGTCAGGATGCAATGATGTACCTAGAGAGCTAGAAGAAAATGTTAAAGGAGCACATGACCACTGCACTTTCAAGGACCGTCACCAGCAATGTATGCAACAATTTTGGGTTAAGTCAAAACACACTTGTAAACTAGAAGATTTACAAAGAAAGATGTACTCCGAGTTAACATCCCAGAAAGATGAAACTGATAACCTTGAGCTAGATACCTCAAAAACTAAAGGAGGAGCAAATGTCTACCATGACCCACAAGACAGTCTACAAGAGGTACTTCCCCTGAAACAAGGAATGTGGACACCAGGAATGGTTCTCCAGCCTATGAAAAAATTCTCATTTCAGAATGACAAATAAAGTCATAACAAAACAAGACATCAAACCATTAGGTCGACAGAAGATAAAGGGACTGCAAGTAACGGATAAGCCATTAGATTCAAAGGAATCATTGCTTATTCCCGGGCCTACGGTACAGCAACAAAGTCTTTTCACAGATTCTCCCCTGGGGTCTATATCCTCTTCTGCAACACATCAGTCCCATACTGAAGATCCAAAAGAAGACATGAAAACATGTGAGAAAACCTTGAAGAATTCAACTCAACAGCTGAAGAAACTCTCAAAGAATATATTTCAGAAATGGGTTACATGCCAAGAAGTACTGAAAAACTACTCTTGCTTATTAAAGAACAGGAAAAGAGAAGGAAAAAAGTGGAGGTGTTAAAAAATTGAAATAACAGAAGATATAAAAATGAGAGCACAATTTAGCAACACAATAAAGAAGAATGGTATGTTCAGGCAAAAGTATGGGACAGAGCTAAAAAGTATGGCCACATTGTGGAGACAGCAAAAGTGTGTACAAAGGAGGAGTCTAGACAATGTTTATACATATAAGCTTATAAACAAAAAAAATCTTTCACACAAAATGTCCTGTATCACAAAAGAATGAAAATAAAGGTGAGGAAGACAATTCCTGGAAGGTTGCTTAATATTACTGCGTATATAACCCATAGCTACAGAAAGGAGCTAAGACATAGCATTAAGACACAGAAGGAGCTGCTCAAAGGGAAAACTGTGGAAAATTTACTTTGGAAGGGTTTTGTGCTTCTGACTATATTGCATCTAAAGTAAAAAAGCTTATGGAAGCAAACAAGAAGAAGGACACACCACAAAACCATATATTCCTCCACAGATAAGAATGAAGAAAATGAATGAAACTAAAATGTTATCTGTGCTGCCTCTTGATAATTCCATATCAAGCACTATCAGAAAATCATAATGTTCTACTTGTAGGTTTCTAGGACCCACTGGGTCCTTCTACATTGCTATTCTCACATGGTTCTCTCATCTAGAGTCCCAATAGGGCGTCCTCCCCTCTGTCCCAGTTTCCTGGTAAGTGAAGGCTTTCGTGAGACATGCCCCTTGGGCTAGTATGCAGATATAAGTGAGTATATACCATTTGAGTCTTTCTGCTTCTGGGTTAACTCACTCATTATGATCATTTCTAGCTCAATCCATTTATCCACAAATTTCGGGAATTCCTTGTTTTTAATAGCTGAGTAGTATTCCATAGTGTAGATGTACCACAGTTTCTTTATCCATTCTTCTGCTGAGGGACATTTAGGCTGTTTCCATGATCTGGCTATTATGAATAAGGCTGCTATGAACATGGCTGTGCAAATTTTCTTGTTGTGTGCTGGCGCATCTTCTGGGTATATTCCATTATGATAGGCAGATTTTGGCCAAGGGGTCCCGCTCAAACTAAGGCACCAGCCAAGAACAAGACAGGCAGTAAACTTTAAACCCCTACCCAGATCTAGCCAATGGTCAGAACAGTCTCCACACTTGAGTGGAGAGTGGGATATGACTTTCTCACGTACTCTGGTGCCTCACATTTGACTATGTCCCCTGGAGGGGGAGACCTGGTGACACAGCAGGTCACCGAGAAGAGACTTGATACCCTATGAGCATATACAGGGGGAGGTAATCCCCCTCAGGAACAGTCATAGGGGAGGGGAATAAGGGGAAACTGGGAGGGAGGGAAGAATGGGAGGATACAAGGGATGGGATAACCATTGAGATGTAACAAGAATAAATTAATAAAAAAATAATAAATATAAAAAAATCAACACAACATACTATAAAGCAAAAAAAATCAAATTATTTTACTAGCTATTATCTCACAAAATAAAGATCAGTTAATGTCTCGCCAGCAGGTGGAGGATCTGAGATATATCAATGTCCATTGCCATTTGAAAAAAGAAGCATACCATGCCATGTTTCCAGACACTGGAGAAAATAATTACAGTAGGATTGAGGCCCAAAGGCACAGAGCAGGTACAGAATTTGAATTCTCTACTGCACAAAGAATAAAGCAAGGAGTCGTTAAAGACTCCATCAAACATGCATTTTCAGTTCCACTCAGAAGAGGAGGACCCATGAAGATGAATACTTCAAGTTCCAAAGGACATGGTATATACTTCATGGAGCTGGATACTTTCCACAAAAAGACATTCAAGATGCAAGAACTTCTTAAACAAAAAAGCACTTCCTCCGGGGTAAGCTTGGGACCTGTTGCTTGCCCAGTTAGGGAGTACTTTGACTTGGAAAATACTAGGGTACTTAAGGAAGTGGGAACGTATCATAGCATAAAAAATATTTCCCATCTGTCTGGAAGAGAAGGATTAAGGAAAACTGACACAGAACTAGGTTCCAAAGCACAGGCATTTCTTTGCACAGATCTACATGACCGCCACAAGACAGGTACAGCTCAGAAAGACTATACAAAGTCAGGTCACAGGGCCAGAATTGGTCTGAATTTTGTACTTTGCCACAAGAGGGCTCCTCTCCACTTCACACCAGGCTTGAGGACAGCGAGAAAAGACAGTGGTTACAATGATGTAGGTGCCAAAATGGATTTTAAAGGAGAAGAAGAGGCAAAGCCATCTGACAGTCAATTAAAATTAAATAAAAAGAAAGTGGACATTTCTAAAAACTTGAGGGCAAAAAAGGGGCCATTTTCACTCAGAATAAAGAAAAAATTATTTTGTGTATTACAACAACTTCAGGCTGAAAATACACAGAAACAAATCTCTGCCAAAGCAGCTCTAAATTCAAAAGTTATTAACACAGAGATAGAAAAAGCTTCAAGTGAAGTTAGCATTTTAAGAAATCAATCTCCACATTCAGAAGGAGTTAACCTGCATGCTAATGGAGGAACAGGTTGCCAAGAGAATGCATGGGAGGCTTTCCCAGTGTCTAACACTCACCTTTAGGTGGATACACATAGGATTACATCACTGCAGGTAAAGAAAGCTTTAAAAGCAGTAGATAATCACAATTTAAATACAGAAAATAGAGAATGGAAAAAAAGGATAAAAGAACAAAACCAGCACCACCTGCCATTTTCCCCCAAGAATTTGGAGGACCATTTATTAGGCTTCCAAAACTATTCTTATGCCCAGCCACAATTAGAGACTGAGACAAAGGAAGCATTGTCAGAGATAAAGGGAATAGACTTGTCATCTAAAGAATATTGGGTATGAATGTAGACGAGGCTGGATTTTCCCCTCAGTTAGTCCAGAGCAAACAAAAGAACAAGATAATGTGTTGCCTTCAGAGTCAGGCAATAAAACTATAAAATGACCCCTAACATAAATTATCTCCAATGTAAAAATGAAACATAAAAAACTATTAATGAACAATAGTACTGTGAGTCAGAGAGAAGGGAAGTTACAAACAGATAGAAGCAGAGGTATAGACCTAGAAGATGACAAGAGTAGTGCAGAAGAGCTATACTGTCAATCTGAAAAATAAATCCAGGGAGTATATCAGCAGCACTACAAGCCATGTTCTTCCTCCTGCAACAGAGGAATCCCAGACCAAGACGCAGATAGTCACTCCCACAGTGAACAACTACCTAGCCCAAAAAAACTTAAAAAGAAACTAGAGTTATCTACTACAAAGCATAGCTTTCAAGGACAAAAATTGCTTCAAACAAACATTCTTGATTCATTGTATGCCTATATTCCTATTTATCTTAAAAGCCAGGAAAGTGGATTCATAGTCACAAACCTGAAACCCAAACAATCAACTATAAGAATCCCAGAGCACCCCATTACAAACATACTTAGTATCATAGGATGTGGTAGTTCAAGCAGTGAGAACAAATTAGAACATGGCTTCAACAAACCAAAAACCATGGCTCCAAGTAGTAAAGATGTCTCCCCAGAAGTCATTATCAGAAGTATTTGTGCTCCCACAATAAGCCCACCTCACAATGAAGGAACAGTTAAATCAAAACCAAACCCAAGTAGGGAAAAGGGAATCTGTCATTCTAAATTCCAAGAGAAGTTACCAGATGCCAGAAAAACTAAGGACATCATAACAAGTGTAAAATAACTGAATTTTCCAATCCTATTGCTGCAGGAATCTCAGCCCTTTGTGGTGAATGCTCCAGAAATGCAGAAACTTCATGATGCAAACCTTGAATGTGAAATACAAAAGAACTTATGTATACAAACAAGAGAAGTGGTTGATTCAGGGAATGATGACTTAAAGGTCATACATGAACTTGACATGAATACCACTGAGAAAGAAGAAATACAAAAAGACACTCTAATGCCCCCAGAGTACCTGTGTAAATTTGAAGATCTAAAGGACACTACAGAAACTCATTTAAGAAGAACTGTGATTATAAGTGTTTCATCTCCAAGTCTACAGCCACTGTCTGTACACAGCATCACTATTTGACAATATGGCAGAGTGTCCCTTGCTTCCCAAACAGAGGAAGCTGCTTCAGTAACTGTGCCCACAACACTTCAAGATAAAGACAATGAAAACACATCACTTGCAGAAAAATTGTTTTCCATTTATAAAGCACTTAAACGTATTTTTGAAGATCCTGTTGAACATAAGGTCCCAAACCAAGTTCTTTCAGAAATACTGGAGCAAGTAGGAACCTACAAGTCTGATGATGCAACTGTATCTCCTTTGCTGGAGAGTCCAAACACATCATCAAAAATACATGCCACATTGCTACACATACCTCTTTTAAAATAGCTAACGCCAGAATTAAAAAATAAGCTTTCTATTCATTTAATTTCTAATGCACTTGATATCCTTACAGAACTATAACTCTCACCCCCAAAGGGCTATTTTGGAAGACTCCAATTGCAGATTTTATCTAAAAGATATAAAAATGGATTTTAGTTCTCCAAAAATAAAACATGCTAACTTAAAAAACAGTTACCAAGGAGATTTTCCTCTTCTCAGCTTAGTGAAGACATCAACAACTAATGTTTCAAGTAGCAGCAAGATGGTCATGACAGAACCAAGGGGCATCAAAAAGCAAGAAACCATAACTTCATTAGCAACTTTGAATAATCTCCTGTTGAGTCATATTCTTCACAAGTTGTCAGAGAAAGAAAAAGATGGCCTTCTTGTGCACCTTTATACAAAAAGACTGGAGATACAAACAATGGGCCTTCCCAGAATTACAGAACAATCTTATTCAAGGGCCTATGCCCAGGAAAATTCAAAACCCGTATTTAAGTGTGTCCATTCTGCCCCACAAGGACCAAAATGAACAGAGTTTTAGTACTCTTTGATGAAAAATATTTTTCTAACATTGACTGTGATTTGCAATACAAATACCTCCACTCACTCCCTAAACCTTCTTTCACTGTGGTCTCTAAGCCAAATGCACTTACCAAACACACTTCCAAGTTAAGCACTGATTCCAGCTCAATATGTATAAAAGTTGAAGCTAGTAAGGAAAGTACTACTCTTTCCTTTGACAAAGAACTTGTTTCTTTCCCAAAGTAAAATACACAAGAAAGCTCATTACCCTCCAGAAAATTCCAGGAGCCTATTAATGTACATGCCTTTTACTCTGGTCTACAAGGTACAGAACAGAATGATAGAATTCTTTCAGATTTAAACGTACAGCTAACACCAGGAAATGATAAGCAAAGTTACATATGGTTACAAGAAACCAATTCATACAAACATTCTCTTTGAGGAACTCAGCAAAATACTGCTGATTTAGCTGATTCACATTCATCTTCATATGATTGGACTGATGTCCCTCTAAACACTGAGACTTCAACTGAAGTGGAATGTCCAGGTCCTGAAGAAACTGACAGCGAGATTGTCTGCTTTTAGAGAGTAATTTCTCTTTATCTCGGGATGTTGCGTTTGAGGAACCCAAAGACATATTGGAATATATCCACAAGGCCAATAGGAAATGTAGGTCAAACTGCAAAATGCAGCCTTCTGACTCATGGTCTCACAGTTCATCCAATAGTATTGAAAGTGAGTCTATATCATCTTCCAAAATGTTCAATGAAGAGAAGCATTGGACTATAACCAGGTGGAACAGAACAAGCCTCTCTTTAACCTCCTCAACAACAGAATCAAAAAATAAATTGAATCTCAGAAAAAAACATGACAAGTCTCACATGTACCCACAACCCAAAGAAAGAAGGGAGGTTAAATCTTATTTATGGAGAAAGTCCAGTGTCTACTGGGATTCAGATTGCAGTCACTCACATGGTGAGGAGAAATGATCATGGAAGAAGAGACTATATCATTATAAATCAAAAGACCCAAACCCACAAGAACCAAATGCTCATTGGCAGAATATCAAATTCTATTCAGAAAGAAGGGAAAACCATCCTTTTTTATGGCTGTGTACCTGCAGATTCAATGGATATGATGCCCCAAACCATTTGCTGGGTTATTCCCCAAAAAATCTTACTGAAGAGTAAATTCAAAATTTCTTAAATGGCAAAGATTTCAAATTCTTGGAATCTATGGAATTCATTCAAAAGGGTTTTGGGGTCACTTGCAGCCTTTAGTAAAATCTGATATGGTTGATATCAACTGCACATGGATTCTCCTGAATTGAAAAACGGCTTGCTACTGTGATATTCTATGAAAATAAAATAGTAGACCAGCCATGTTTTCTTGAGCAACGGTATGTCCTTACTCGACTCACGTGTTTTATGTCTTGCTAGATACATGCAGTTGTTCTTGGAGGCTAGGTAAGAGCTCTTCCTTCAGTTGATGCTGCTTCCTCATAGTCCTAATGAGAGAGGTTCAGACACCAGAAGCCATTTTGTCACCCTATCCTCATAGCTGAAAGGTGAGTGGGAGGAATATTCAATTGTGGACAAGATACAGAATAGGCAGCTGAGAAGCTGTTTGAGATAGCATTAGGAGATCCACACTGTCAAACAGCACAAAACCCACATCAAGTATGTGAGGTCGGACCATTGAGTTTGACAGACAGACTGAATATCTTAATGATTTTTACAATAGAGATCTCTGAACACTCAAACACAAGACCATTAACCACATTCCAGACCAACAGACTTTAGTGAAATCCTCCCCGTCCATATCGCATCCCACTTCTCTGACATTAGAATTTTGAAAAAATCCTAGTTACATCAAATTTTAGCCCATAAATATTTTTATTATGTATCTGCATAAGGGCTTTTAAGATGACAATATCACTGTCACATCTAAAAATACCATAAATGATTTCTTAAAATCCAACTAGATTACAGTAGTGACACAAATAAGAGCTGTAATCTTGCCTTAAATTTCTGGTCATAAATGATAGAGGAGAAAAAACTGAGTGATTAGGTGCATTACAATGGCTGTTCTTGGTTGTCACCTTGACTACATTTGGAACTAACTAAAACCCAAATGCTTTGGTACACCTAGGAGGCACTTTTTCTTAGTTAAACATATAAAATGGAAAGATACAATTTAAATGTAAGTTTTTTTGAGGTGGGAAGATACACCTTTAATCTGGGCTTCTCTTTATTGGCAGCCTATGTAAGGGATATGGAGGAAGAAAGCTTGCTTTGCCTGCTTGCTCGTGCTGGCAAGTCCATTTCTTCATTGGCACTAGAACCTACTTATCTGGGATTCCATAGTATACTAGAAAGCAGCTGAGAAATCCAGCCTCATGGCCCAAACAACTGCTGGATTCTTGGATCTCTGTTGGTAGACAGGCATTGATGGACTAGTGTGGCCACAAGCCTGTTAGCCATTATAATAAGTTCCCTTTCTAAATAAAGATAGGTGATAGATAGATAGATAGATAGATAGATTTATTCTTTCTGTTTATTTAAAGAAGCCTGACTAGTACATTCATGCATGATGCAGAACTATGTAAAAAAAAACTACAAAAAATTAAAAGCAAAATTAGATACAAAATACAAAAAAAAAAATCACATTCCAATTTTTATGAAGAAAAAGAAGTTCATAGTGATATCTTAAGTAGTTCATGAAAAGTTGAGCCAATAAGTGAGGAATAAAGTCTTAGCACAATAGCCAACTTTGTGTTAATTCCTTTTATTTAAAATTTTTTTCTTTGTTTAATCACTTTACATCCTGGTAGTAGCCCCATCTTCCCTCTCCTACAAGCCCCACCCTCCCTTCCTTTCCTCTACTCCTCCCTAATTTCTCAGAAAAGTGGATCCACCACTACCCATCCAGCCCAGCTCAAGTCACATAAGGACTGAATGTGTCCTCTTCCCCTGTGGCTTGGCAAGGCAGTCCCACCACGGGGAAGTGATTAAAAAAAAGCTGGCATCAGAAACAGAGACAGGCCCTGCTCTCATTACTAGAGGACCTATATGAAGCCTGAACTGCCCATCAGCTACATCTGGGTAGGAAGTCTAGGTCCAGTCAATGCATGGTCCTTGTTTGGCTATGAGTCTCATCATCTGCTTCGATGCACTATTGGGTGAAGCCTCTCAGAGGACAACTCTGCTAGGCTTTTGTCTGTAAGCATAGCATATCTTTGTTAATTGTGTAAGGGATTGGCTTTTTCTCATAGGGGCGGGTCTTGAGCTAGTGTACGCTTTGGTTGGACATTCCCTTAATCTCTGCTCTATCTTTTTTCCTGCACATCTTACAGGCAGGGTAAATTTTGTGTCCAAGTTTTTGTGGGTTGGTTGGTGTTTCTCTCTCTGTACTAGGAGTCTTCTCTAGTTAGGGGAGTTCTCTTCAGTCTTTATGGGCCCCTGCTACTAGGAGTCTCTGCTAGAGTCTCCCTCACATCCTCCCAAGAGCCTACCCTGACTTAGGTCTCCAGCTTGTTACAGAGATGCCCCACTCACAGTTTCTTGTTTTTGTAAAGGCCTTCTGTCCCTTTGCCACCACTCTCCCCAGGTCTGATCCCCATGCTCATTTCTCTTAGTGCTCCTCTTCTACTTTGTTCCCTCTCTGCAACCACTACCTCTGTCTAGTCTGTTTCCTCTTCTGAGATTTAAGTACCATCCCCTGTATCCTCCTTGTTACTTATCTTCTTTGGGTCTGCTCACTGTAGTGTGCTTATCCTGTACTATGCAGCTAAAATCCATTTCTAAGTGTGTATATACCATGTGTGCCTGGGTCTGGGATACACCTACATAGGTGTTTTGGAGTCAGCCACCAGGTTACTCACCAGATCAGTAGTCTCTGACCTTCTTTGCAACTCAGATATGGTAATCCCTTGTCACTGCCGCATTGAAAGCTCCCCCACAATATCCAACTTTATTTAGACCATCAGACAATTATACCCTAAGGGTTAAGAGTCACATGAGTAAAGTGTACAATCACAAGCCACAGCTGGCAGACAACGGGCACATAATGAACATATAGAGGCATATAAACACATAACAATAGCTGGTTGTAACAAGCAATCTGCAGTAAACTCACCCTTATCAACTACACCTGGGAAGGGGACAAAAGCATAATCCAAGAACATTCCAGTGTTTTGAAAGAACTGAGGTTCCACATCTTTTGTCTTGTTTTCTTTGTTTTCCCCCAAGCACTCAGAAATCTTCCCACACAACTCTGTTCTTGGACTGTGTTTCAACACAAAGTTTTTTGTTTTTGTTTTTGTTGCTGTCCTTGACAATTTAGAAAATTCTGGCACTTTTGCTAACTCTGAAGACTTCTATAATTAGATGTGGTAAGGTTCAAGCCAATAAATTAGAATATATGTAGAAGGTAATGTTACCCACAGATACCTTTGTTATTTGTTCTACGGACAAGTTTGTACTCTATAACAGAAAATTCTGGTGACCTTATCATCATTACACAGTCTAGAATCACCAGGTGAAATATATCAGTGGGGAATTTTCTAAATGAAGTTGGCCTATGGGACTGTCTTGATCACATTAATTGATATGGAAAACTCAGCTCACACTGGGTGGCACCATTCCATAGGGCTAGGTCCTAGACTGAATAAAAAGAGGGGCATGAGCGGACATGGGCAAGCATGCATGCATGTGTTACTCTGTCTTGACTATGGATGTGATATGATCAGAAGCTTGAATTTTCTGCCAACTTGATTTTCTAAAAATACTGGACTATCACCTGGAATTGTGAGACAAATTCCCCCTTTCCTTAAATTGCTGTTGTCAACACAACAGGAAACTAAACTAAGACATCCCTATACCATTAGTTATAATAAATATATATTCATCCGAGTGGTCTGATTAGCTTATATACTTTTGTGTTTCTCAGTTTATAATTCACACATTTGATGTGTGAAGGCCTCATCCACAGCCCACTTCCAATACAGCTTTCCCACTTATTTGTTCTCCATCACTCAAGTTCCCTCAGTTCCACTAACCATAGGGGGTTTTCACATTGTGACTTAGATTCTGTACTTGATGCTGGTGTCTGCACAGGGACGTGTTCACAGTAAGCAGATGAATCTCTGGAATCTATTATTACACCAAGGAGGCATAACTGTATAGGAAATAAATATCAGTCACATAAAAACATAGATAGCCCCTTAATCCCAGAACCCACACTGGAAAATCTTCACCTATTACCCCATAGCCACATAGATGGAGCCCTCTTTCCCAAGTCATCCCTAAGTCTATGTAATCTCACACCTTTATGAAACTCTGAGGCCACATTTAATTACCATAGAATTTCATATAGAAGTCTGAGAGGTGCCAGTTTACTAATAGTTTAATGCCCTCCCTATGAAAAGGAATGTCAACAATACACAGGCCTGATGGACCCTTGACAGTAGGCACCATTGAGTCCATAAAAAGAATGGCAGTTTGGAGAAGGGGATAGTGTTCTACAACACACATACACATGAGAGGTGGGAGAGGAGACAGAAAGACTGACAGAGACACACATACACATACTAGGAGACAGACACAGGCATAAATTAAACTTAGCTTTATTTCAACACACTGTTATCTATGTTAAGACTGTCTCTGTGGAATCTCCAAATCTTGTAGTCCAATAATAGTTACAGAAACCACTCAGAGTCCAGTTATATATGGATTGTTTTCTGAACACAACACCCCAACACTGACCATGGTCTGCAACACAGTGTACTCTGGAGCCAAACTGTGATATCAACCTGTTTTTAGAGCAACTTTTTTTTATATAGAAAAACCAAATGTAAAAGGCACAGGCAGGGCAGTAACAGTTTGGCTAATGATCAAAGCAATATTATATTTTTGGCTAACTAGAAAAAATATTATCAGTTAACATTTAAGATGACTGGTCCCAAGTAAGGTAGGTGAGGTGATAGTTAGGGTCTTCTAAAGTGCAACCAGAGATAACAGAATGCAATCAGAGTGTAGCCAAGTGTGGAAATAACAGAGCATTGATTATGATACTATTGAATTATAGTAAATATAAAGTTAACTCTCTGATAGGATCTGCTAGTGTCAGCTATGAATAACTATTTCTAGGAAGTAGGTTAAAGTTTTTGAACTTAATTTTCTTATGAACAAAGATGGATTGATTCTTCTTCAGGGTTCCTATTCCAGCAAAGGTTAAAATGTACCAGGATTTGATTGCAACTGGAAAGGATTCCAAGGGAACAGTCCTTGTCATGTCCAGGTGATGGAACTGTTTGTTTCTCATAGTGTACATGCTTTCAACCTCAGTCTTGTGTCTCCTTCCTTACCCCACTTTCTGTCCTTTGTTTAAGCATATCTTCTAGAACAATAGAAAAATGAAGGGTAGTATAAAAGTAGATCAAAGAGAAACTTGAAAGCAATTAAGAGATTTGAGCTGGTTTCACTTCTTTTTGCCAATATATTACCCTAGTACATACAACTTCCTTAATTGGAATCATTTTCCTACGACAAACTGTCTTTGGCCTTAATGTATAAGTACAGTCTATTCCCTGCCCAGTTCTCCTAACCATCTTCAACCTTCACTTTCTTCCTCAATCTTTGAATACCATACACAAAGACAACCTGCCTTGTATTTAATAAAGGAGTGAAGAGAATGAATGGACTAACTACCATTTCACAAGCATCTCCACCTTTCGTAGTTAGTCCCTTGAGGCTGTGAAAGTATAGTACCTTGACTTAGTCAACTTATTTTCTCCATGTTTGGAGGCTGTGAAACCCAAGATCAGGCCACTTGCAAGTTCACTGTGGGGTGACTGTCTGTTCCTCACATGTGGTGCCTTCTTTCTGTTTCCTTATAGGACATAGCATAGAGGCTAACAAGCTACCTCAATGAATTTAATAAAGGCTATAATCCACTCATGAGCACCCCATCTCAACACGTGTTTCACCTCAAGAATCCTCCTCTCAATACTAATGCATTGGTCTTAAACTCCAAAACAAACATCTTAGAGACACTAACACTCAATCCAAAGCAATTATCTACTCTAGGAATCACATGAGATTTCTCTTTACTCTTCACAGCACCATCATTTAAAAATCTATTATCAAATCATTTCTCGGATCATGTGTACTGTCATTTCCTTCATCTAAATCTAACTAAATAAAAGCAACTTCACCTTTCTTCTGCCAACTACTTCCATATTTATTCTCTCCTCTTGGCAACAAAAGTCTATTGACCTAATCCATAGGTTAATCCCTTAGTGGATCCTTAAATCTTGTCATTGGAGGTTGTGAAAAGATGGAAATATTGGGACCTGTCCCTTGAAGCTCAGGAGCCCTGTGGGAGAGAGAAAAAAGGAATTGTGGAAGTCATAGGGATCAAGGACACCTGGAGAACATGGCCAGTGAAATCAACTAAGCAGGGCTCATAGGGGATGGGATCACAGAGATTGAAGTGGCAGTCTCTGTGAGCCTTAAAAGGTCTGCACTAGGTCCTCTACATGTTATGGTTGTTAGCTTGATATTTTTGTGGACTCCTAACAGAGGGAAGAGGAGTGTCTTTGACTCTTTCATTTGTTCTTGGGACCCTTTTCCTCACACTGAGGTGCTTTGCCCAGCCTCGATACGAGGGTTTGTGCCTAGTCTTATTGTATCTTGTTATGTCCTATTAGGTTGGTATCCATGGGAGGCCTGCTCTTTTTTGAAGGGAAATGGAGAAGTGGATCTGGGGCAGAGGGGAGCACTGGGAGGAGTGGAGAGAGGAGAAATAGCAGTTGGGATGTGTTCTATGAGAGAATAGAAGAAAAGAGGAAGAAATGTTGGGACTGGTGGGAGGGGGGTCCTTGTTGGAAAAAGGCATGAAAGCAGGTGTTTGGGAGCTGGATCTTGCTCTGATCCCTTCCTGTACACAGCCTTTCTGCTTCCTGGCAGCTGTAGCAGTGAACTGCTTCACTCTGACATGTTCTCTCATGAACAGGCACCATGAACAGGCACCTCTGAAAGTCTCAGCTGAAATACTTTGTTCTTAGGTTTTTCTCATTCTATATTTTGCAATTTTATTCTATATTCAGCTAACAAATATCATCATTGGTTAGCACTATTACACACAGGTAGTAACTTATTTTTGCTTGAAACCAATTTCTTTGTTTTTTTGTGACATTATAGACTTTCAGCTTCACTCCCATCCTACTGCTTTCTGCTTTTCAACTTCATTTGTTCTTTTATTTCTCCCATCAACACTTATCCTCTCAGTATCACAGCTGCAATGACATTCTGTACTCAAACATCACCAGTTCAAATATCTTTCCTAAATGTTAAACTTTTATAATTACCTAGTCAATATTGATACTTCTTTGAGTATTTTACACTCACCAATGCTTAACTAATGAATATTGTGCAGAGCCATACTTATCCACTGTCCTTGCGAGCCATTGAGGTTGATGATAACCTCATCTTTCTAATCCTTAATGACGAAAATCTATAGTTTGTGAATTTTAGTTCCAGATAAAATAGATTAATCATGTTTTTTCACATTTATTCCTCATTCATGTATGGTTAATGTGGCTATGCATGTTCATACATGTGTTAACTTGTGGGCACGTGTGTGAAAGCCAGATCAGGCTTGGGTGTTTTCCTCTATTGATATCCACCTTGTTTTTCCATTCAACCCATAGCTCACTAATTTGGCTAAACTTAGGTCCTCATTCAGGGAGGTAAGCATTTTTACCCACTGAGCCATCTCTCTACTCCTTCCCTCATAGTTTTAACAATAACTCAATAACCTAGGCAAAATATGTAAAATAGATATTAGGAAACTATGAAATGTGATAAATTAGGAACTTTGAGAGTCTGAAAATATTATGTAAGTTATTTCACTATTTCTATTTTCATTTCCATCCAGCCAATGACTGGAAAATCCCAGAATCAGGAAATAGCCATAAAAACAAAAGTAAGAAATCCCTTAGAAAAGACTGTTCTTTCTAGGCATAAGGCCAGAAAAGGGAAGGTGAGCAGAATGGGACACTTCTGGGTAGTAGATGCCCTCCTCCACACCCATTTCTTTCCCTACTGACTACTATGCCCATCACTGGAAGTATGAACACAGCACTCACTTCTCAACTACCACTGAGAGATGAACAACACATCTCTCCTCTCTACTAGGCTGTGGTATCCAAAGACAGTTAACACAAGGAGTCTCATCACCATCTTGCAGAAACAAAGTCATGCATTCCCCATTAATGAGCAGTGAAAGAATTATTTAGAGAAAGAAAAAATATCCTTTCTATTTACCTGGTCTTTTGAGGCAACTTCAATAAAATTCTGCAAGAAATCAATCAGAAGCAACAGCAAAGGGTTGTAAAGTAGTCATATTCACATTGACTAATGAATAGCTCATGAATTGAGCAGACGTGAATAACACTGTCAACGTTTTTAAAATTAAGTTAATTTTTATTTTATTTAATGTAGGTCTGCAGATTGATCCCAAGGCCTTGGGAATACTACTCAAGACAGTTTTACTTTTCTTGTCAATATGGGAAAATACACTGACAAAAACTTTAAGTAAAGATTTGTGTGGCTCACATTTGAGGGCATAGAACTGCCATCTATGTGGATCTTGAGGCAACTAATTCCAGAAGAGAGTGATAGGTATTAGAAATGCCTGTTTTTGTATAGTTCAGGATTCAAACAATGGGAATGATGTTACACAGTAGGGTGGGTATTCCCTGCTCAGTTAACTTAAATAAGACAATCCCTCACAGGTATGGGGTGCCCTAGTTAGCTTTAAGAGTGCCAACTTGACATAGTGTAGAGTCACTTGAGAAAGAAATATCAACTGAAGGATTGCCCAGATCACATTGGTTTGTTTTGTGGGGGACCGTTTTGATAGTTAATAGAGGTGGTAGTGGCCAGCTCATGGTGTGCAGCACTGTCAGCAGGTGGTTCTGAACCCTGTAAGAAAGCTAGGTAAGCAAGAATCCTCAAATGAAGCCAACAAGCATCATTACTCCATGGTTCTTGCTTGATTTCTCAGTGTTAGCTCTAACCTGTAAGATGTAATTTTTTCTTTCTTTGTTGCTTTAGGTAATGGTGTTTGTCCCAGCAGTGGAATGAAATGAGAACACATGCTCAGAGGGGAACCCCATCTGTGCAATCCCTTATAGTTATATCAGAGGAGGGATTTTACATCTGTCAAGGTCACAGCCAACAGAAATCCTCACAAGGGCATTCCACCACTGATCTAAATCCCCATCTTGACTCATTTTCTTACTGATATGCTAAGCAGACAAGTATTTAATTTTGTTGAAACTACAAATTACAAAAGTAGTCTAAATTTTGTGTGGCAAATATTATTTTAACTGTTACATAAAATAGAAAACAGATTTATTTGAGGGGTACAATTCAATACATATATGCAATGCATAATGTTGAAATCAGGTTAAATATGTGTGTCTATTCAGCACTGATGAATTCTTTGTATTTGAGTATTTAGTTTTCTCAGATATATACCCTCAAGCCTACAGATTTTCTTGGGAATATTTTTCAGGATCCCCTATATTTATATATTTGTTTCCTTTACTACTCATTTCAATAATTTATAATTTGTATTTTATTAATATATCATATAAAAGACTTTAAGCTACCTTAGCTTATTATAAAATATTTTAAACAAGCACAAGATTAAAAATAAAAATAAGGCCTGTGTAAGAAAAATGAGGTGTAGAACCAAACAGATTTGATCTCAACAGGTTGAAACTGCTTGATTCAAACAGTGAGGGGCCCTAATATTTCTGTAGAGTAGAGATTGGGGGAATTTAGAGGGGCTGAGGGACATAGGTAGCTACAGAAAATTACACCTTTTTGTGGTTTACTAGGAGCAAGATGGGTTGTTTCTCATACTTGGGTACATTTATTTTGCAAGTGGAGCTGGAAGGATCAGATTGGTGCCAAGCAATTCCTTATGGCTAGGTGCTGTTGTTCAGCACAGCCTGACTCAGTTGCTTATGACATGAGGCTGTCACCCAACACACCATTCTCTCAGATAACAAAGTGACCAAGTTTCCTGCACATTTATTTCTGTATTCTCTTTCTTTGCTTTTGCTACTGTGCCTTTAGGAGGGCTAGGGTGACCACTCAGGGAGCAGAAGAATTGCTCTGTAGGCATGAGGGCCTGAGTCTGAATCTCTAGCTCACAGATGAAAAGTGTGTATGGCTGCTCACACTTGGTACCGGGAGAAAGGCAGGGACAGGAGAATTCAGAAAGCTTGTTGTCTAGACATCCCAGAAGAAATGGTGAACTTCCAGTTTAGTAAAATAATAAGATCAAGAGTAATAGAAGAAAATGTCCTTCTGTGTCCTATGTGAGGAAACATACACACAGAGATATATACACACACACACACGTGCACAAGAGATTTTAGGGAAATTATAGACTTTCTCTATTGCATGCTTTTGTTCTTAAACTGTGAGAACACTTCTACAAAATACAAGAATATTAATCACTTTCATTATCATACCTAACAGATGTCAAACTATTATGCCCAGACTATGATAGAATTATTCCAATTATCGCAAAAAATATCTGTGCAGCTTATTTATTCAAATTTGGATAGCTGGCCAACATTGCTCTGCAACACTTCCCTGGTCTTTATTGGTTGTTGCTGGTCTTCACTTCGCAGAGGGAAATGTTTCAGAGAACTTCTTGTGGTACTGCTGCTGATTCTGGCCATTTCCACAAACTCATGCTGATTTGCAGGGCCTTGCACTTTCTGCTGCACGAGGCCACCTCTATGAATTCATGTGCTGTTTGGTGTTGACTAGGGGACTGGTCGGCTGGGATCCTGACAATTCAGAGTGGAGTTGGCCTAAGGATCTACATCTAAACAGGTCCACCACCCCTTTTTCCCAACAACATTCTTTCTCCCCTTTCTCTTCTTGGTGGGTTAGAAGTAAGGTTGAAGTCACAAGCCCCTCCACCAACTCCAGGAAATTATTATTATTATACTTATTGCATTTATAAATTTCTTTAGCTGAAAACTTCAAATAAACTTTATAATTTTCAGTACATTGAAACTTTTTCCTTTACTTAAGCCTAATGTTTCCAAGATTCAACTACACTGTAGCATGCATCAGTGTTACATTTCTGTAAATTGCCAAATAATATTCCATTATATGGGCATTCCACATTTTGTTTATCCATTCATTGTTCAGTGGGAATCTGTGCTGCTTCTATTCCAGAACTCTTAGGAATACTATTCTGAACATTAAAGTTTTGTGTAGGAATGTAAAAAAAAAAATCTAAATAAAGTAGGTTTGGAAAAATCTAAACCTACAATAATACTATGGTCAGTCTAGTCTTTCTTGTTGACCCAATCATATCCACATGGGCAACTTACAGTTTTTATATTCATGAGTATTGTTTATGTATATATTTTGAGGCAGAGCCTCTTGTAGCTCAGCCTGGCTTCATATTTGCTAGATGGCCGGAAGATAACCTTCAGTTTCTGACCTTCCTGCCTATACTTCCTGGGATGCTGTGATGATAGGCATATTCTACTAACCTAGTCTTACATGATGCTGAGGACAAAACCGAGGACATGGTGCATACTGAACAAGCACCTGACTAACTGAACCATACTCTCGAAACCCTATCTTGTTTTGTTTTGTTTTGGAGACAGAGTTTCTCTGTGTAGACTTGGCTGTCCTAGACTCACTTTGTACACCAGGCTGGCCTCAAACTCACAGAGATCTGCCTACCTCTGCCTCCTGAGTGTTGGGATTAAAGGTGTGCACCACCACGCTCGGCTTCCTATCATTTTTTTAAACAAGGTGGCAGTCACTGTTCTCGTTTTTTAATTTAAAATTGTTCATAAAATCTAATAAGGTATTCCCTTCCAATAAATAAAAATTTTTAACTGTAATAAAATTTAGATTAAGGTTTGTTCACTCTATTCAGTTATTGTGACCATCTGTATTAATCAATGCAAATCTCCTCCCAGTGCTGTGACAGGCGAGGCAGTGCAGAGGCCATTTAGATTTAACTGGGATTTGATCTCCTTAATGAAGTATCTTGTGGAAAATTACTAGACTCTCCTCCAGCTAACTTTTACTAGCTTCTGTTAAACTGCCTGCTTGTGCAAACTTCCTCCTCTAGCTAAGGGTTTATTCTAGCTTATGTTAAACTGTTTTCTTTTGCAAAATCTCCCTTTCCAGCTGCTGAGTGAGATACAAGGATGTGGGCTTTGGTTTGCTGTTTGTTTTTTGATCTGATTTTGATTTGCCTTAAAAAATCCCTTACCCAAACTTTTGGAGTTACACTTGTGTTGCCAAAACCTGAGTGTAGTCCCAGCCAGCTGGAATAATGACTTCAATTGCCTATAAATTGTCTGCGTGGTCACCTCCTGTGGGCTCTCTTGTTCTCCCTGACATTGCTCTGTGCACCAGACCCGCTGTTTTACAGAACACTCTACTCTGTGATTTGTTCCTTTGCTTCCTTGTGACTTATTTTAACTTCCTTAGCTTTCCTTTGTGTTTCTGTAGAGGCTTGGTTAGATCAAGTTCAAGTTCATTTTGTTTTTGTTTGGTTGGCAAAAATATATCATAGTTGGTGCTGTGTGTTTCATGTTGGATTATACACCAGAAGACACTTAATGCCTGATTTCTATTTTTAGTGGTGCTAAGATTGATCAAAGCAATCAATGCTGACAGCCTAATACCTCCATTGTAATACCCCACCTTTGCCCAGTGATGTTATCCTTTAACAATTTATGCATGACTCAATTATTTAATTATTACAGTGGTCATTTGTGTATTCTATCACTATTTGTTTTGTTATGTTATAGGCTGTAAATAATTATTTTCCATTTTAGTACCTTGAAAGTGCTTAATTCTTTCCTTTTAATTTCCAGAATGAAAAACTGATGCCCTGATACTATGCTGCCAAATGACACCCTCTTCTTCTCCCTCTCTCTCTGTTCTCTTAGTTGGATGATTTGTGTATTTAGTGTCCAAGCTCTAATTTTATGTTTATATGACTTTTGTCAAACTGAGAGTTTTGTGAGCTAACAGTGGCAACCCAATCATTTATAACATTGTCTTATAACATAAAAATGTAAAAAATATAATAATATGCATACTTAAAATTAGACTGTAGAATTAAATCTGGTATTCATTTGTACATTTCTTTTTTTCTTCCTTTTTTATTAATTTATTCATATTACATCTCAATTGGTAGCCCATCCCTTGTATCCTCCCATTCCTCCCTCCCTCCCGCTTCCCCCCTACTCCCTTCCCCTATGTCTGTGATTGAGGGGGAACTCCTCCCCCTGTATATGCGCATAGGGTATCAAGTCTCTTCTTGGTGACCTATTATCCTTTCTGTGAGTGCCACCAGGCCTCCCCATTCAAGGGACATGGTCCAATATGGGGCAGCAGAGTTTGTGTGAAAGTCAGATCTCCTTCTCCACTTAATGGTGGAGAATGTCCTGTCCATCGGCTAGACTAGGTAGGGGTTCGAAGTTTACTGCCTATATTTTCCTTGGCTGGTGCCATAGTTTGAGGAGGACCCCAGGGCCCAGACCCACCTGTGGTTTTCCAGGACCCTCTGGAGCCTTCTATTTCCTCATTCTCCCAGGCTTCTCACACCTAAAGTCCCAATAGGATGTCCTCCCCTCTGACCCACTTTCCTGGTAGGTAAAGTTTTTCATGAGGGCGTACCCCTTGGACTAGTGTCTCGATATAAGTGAGTATATACCATTTGACTCTTTTTGCTTCTGGGTGAACCCGCTCATTATGATAATTTCTAGTTCAATCCATTTGTCCACAAATTTCGGAAATTCCTTGTTTTTAATAGCTGTGTAGTATTCCATAGTGTAGATATACCACAGTTTCTTTATCCATTCTTCTACTGAGGGACACGTAGGCTATTTCCATGTTATGGCTATTATGAATAAGGCAGCTATGAACATGGTTGAGCATATGTCCCTGTTGTGTGGTAGTGCATCTTCTGGGTATAT
This sequence comes from Acomys percivali, assembly GCA_907169655.1. Taxonomy (NCBI): domain Eukaryota; kingdom Metazoa; phylum Chordata; class Mammalia; order Rodentia; family Muridae; genus Acomys; species Acomys percivali. The sequence continues at coordinate 631,359 of CAJRSG010014864.1, forward strand.
TCCATGGAGTGGAATAGCTGGGTCTTGAGGAAGCCCTATTCCCATTTTTCTGAGAAAGCAGTTGTACTAGTTTGCATTCCCACCAGCAATGAAGGAGTGTTCCTCTCTCTCCACATCCTCGCTAGCATGTGGTGTCAGTTGAGTTATTGATCTTAGCCATTCTGATGGGTATAAGATGGAATCTCAGTGTCGTTTTGATTTGCATTTCTCTGATGACTAAGGAGGTCGAGCATTTCTTTGATATTCCTCTGTTGAGAATTCTCTGTTTATTTCTGAGCCCCATTCCTCTATTGGGTTATTTGGTTTGGTAGTGTTTAATTTCTTGAGTTCTTTACATATTTTGGATATTAGACCTTTGTCAGATGAAGGGTTGGTGAAGATCTTTTCCCAGTCTGTAGGCTGTCGCTTTTTTCTCTTGAAACACCTGCCTTACAGAAGCTTCTCAGCCTCATGAGGTCCCATTTATTAATTGTTGACGTTAAGGCCTGTACTGTTGGTGTTCTGTTCGGGAATTTGTCTCCTGTACCTATGTGTTCCAGACTCTTCCCCACTTTTTCCTCTAATTGGGTTAATGTCTCTGGTTTTAGGTTGAGGTCTTTAATCCACTTGGACTTGATTTTTGTGCATGGTGACAAATAGGGGTCTAATTGCATTTTTCTACATGTAGACATCCAGTTAGACCAGCACCATTTGTTGAAGATGCTATCATTTTTCCATTGAATAGATTTGGTTTCTTTGTCAAAAATCAAGAATAGCAAAAACAATCCTATACAATAAAAGATCCTCTGGAGGAATCTCCATACCTGATCTCAAGCTGTACTATAGAGCAACAGTAATTAAAACACCATGGTACTGGCACAGCAATCGGCTAGTGGATCAATGGAATCGAACTGAAGACACAGAGATGAATCCGTACACATTTGGTCACTTGATTTTTTTGACAAAGAAGCCAAATCATTTGTACATTTCAATAAAGTTCTAGAGTTAAAATATATGTGCTGATGTCACTTGAAACAAGTCTTTGCTCTAGGTGGGTATGTTCAAAATATTATATACATTAATGTTCATTTTTTAAGACTGTGATGCTAGAATCCAGCTGCTGTTCAGGTGAGAATATTTGAAGCAGTCTTTTCTCTCTCAGGTACTGACAAGTGCCACACTAAGATATTGTCTGTGAGTCCCTAGCTAACCTGGCAAAGTGAGTTGCCGCCACACATCTTGGGGTTTTTTGTTTGTTTGTTTTGTTTTGTTGTTTGTCTTTTTGTTTCATTTTGTTATTGTTGTGGGTTTTTTGTTTGTTTGTTTGTTTTTTGTCTCCTGCCTGAAATATACAAGAACCTAGCTGTAGGCTTTTAAAGTGAAGTTTTCTTCATCCTCAGGATGAGGCAAGAAAAGAGAGGCCTCCACTTCTGCTACTTGGGCTCAGATTCCTTTTTCTGTCTTTTGTGATGGAGCCTGAGCTGCCCGTGGTGTCAGTTACATGCTGCCTTCTGTCTATCTATGGTGCTATAACTTTTGTAGCTCCATAATAGTATATTTCTGTGTCCCTCTTGAAGTCACTCTTCCAAAATCTTTAACATTTATTTTGATTTAAATTAAATTTTTACAGTTTCTCAAGCTTGGATTATTGTTAGATTAAAAATATTGACAGATTAAAAGTTAAACCTCAATGTAAATGAATGTTTATTTTTATAAAATATTTCATTAGTTCTTTGAGAGTTTTATATTTATTTTCACTTTGCTTGAGATAGTCTCACTATGTAGTCCTGGCTGACCTTGGTGTATACAATTGCTGAGTTTCTATAAGCACTGTCCTGCTGTTTCCAAATGCACTGCCTGTTTGTAGTCATCTGGCTCTTATACTTTTTTGATCCCTTTTCCAAAATGATGATATGTCATATGTGATATATGTGATATAAATGTGGTATGTAAATCATATATATCACACATATCTCACACACACATGCACCTGCACACACAAACACATACATATATACATATTATATATATAGTAAATATATATATTGCAAATATATGTAAATATATATATATATATTTATATATATTGCATTTAAGTCTGAGCATCTTGCAGTCTCTTATTCTCTGCACCTTGGCCAATTGTGGGTCTCTGTGTTAGTCACCAGTTAATCACCATATATACTGCAAAGAGAAGTTTCTCAGATGAGGGATGAGAGATATATTGATCTATTATCTATTGGTGACAATGATGAGCAACTAGAAGTCAATTTAATACTATGGTCATCAGTAGAATAACAGTAGTAGGTCCTCCCTCTGGCTTATGACCTGTCTAGACATAGATTCCTGGACCAATAATGAATAAATTCATTATATCTACATGATTTTTAAACCATTTTTTATGTGTAAAGTCACTTTCATTGAATTTTTTGTTTGTTTGTTTGGTTTGGTTGGTTTTTTTGAGACAAGGTTTCTCTGTATATCCTTGGCTGTCCTGGAACTTACTTTGTAAATTAGACTTGCCTCAAACTCAGAGATTGGCCTGCCTCTGCCTCTCCCTCCTGAGTGGTGGGATTAAAGACATATGCCAACATGGACAGGCTTGAGTGTTTTCTAAGTTTTGTTTTTTAATTTTTAACTTCATGTTTTATATAATTTACCTAAATTTACTAAAATTGAACATTAGTCAATTTTAGATGTCTTTTTAAAAGTTATTTTTCAGAGGTTTAATGTCTTTCCTAGGTTGTTAATTCCTCTTGTGTCCTCAAATTGATTTTTATCTTCACCAATCCTACATCTGACTGAGGGCTAATATCCAAAATTAAATGCCACCAAACCAAATAATCTAATTAAAAATGAGGTACAGAATTAAACAGAATTTTCAACAGAGGAATATTAAACGGCTGAGAAACACTTTAAAAAACTCAACATTTCCCTGATAACTAGGGAAATCCAAATCAAAATGACTCTGAGATTCCATCTTATACCTGTCAGAATGGCTAAGATCAAAAACTTAAGTGACATCACATGCTGGTGAGGGCATAGGGAAAGGGGGACCTTCCTCCATTGCTGGTGGGAAAGTAAACTTGTACAACCATTTTGGAAGTCAATCTGGTGCGTTCTCAGAAAATTGGGAATAATTCTTCCTCAAGACCCAGCCATAATATTCCTGGGCATATATCTGAATGAGGCTCTATCATACAAAAAGGACATTTGTTCAACTATATTCATAGCAGCTTTATTCATAATAGCCAGAATCTGGAAACAACCTAAATGTCCCTCAGCTGAAGAATGGATAAAGAAACAGTAGTACATTTACACTATGGAATACGACTCAGCTTTTAAAACAAGGAAATCTTGAAATTTGCAGAGAAATAGATGGAACTAGAAAAGATTATCCTGAGTGAGGTAAGCCATACCAAGAAAGACACACATGGTATATACTCATAAGCATATATTAGCCACATAATACAGGATAACCACACTACAATACAGAGACTGATGCACCAACTGTGTATGACATCAACTTAAACCCTCTGCTGGGATGTGCTATATAGGTAGCACAGCCTGTTTGTCGGTCCCACAATATGGGGAATAGGGACTCCCTCTGACATGGACTCTGCCCCCCTCATTAATCACTTTCCCCTGGTGGGAACGTCTTGCCAGACCACAGAGGAAGAGGATACAGGTAGTACAGATAAGACTTGATAATCAGAGGTCAGAGGTTAGGGGAGGAGGGCTCCCTTTTCTGAAGGCTAAGGGAGGGAGAGAGAATGAGATTGGGAGGTGATGAGGGAGGAGGCTACAATAGGGATGTAAATTGAACAAATTAAAAATAAAAAAATTACCAATGCTCATTTCTAGTATTTTATTATTTAGTATTTTATTAATTATGGTTATAGTTGACTCATTAGAAATGTGTCCTTGGGAATTTTCCTCCTGAACATATATATATAAGGATCAACCTTGAGTATCAACCTGACTGTACTAGGAGACATATAGCATCAGTAAAGCATACTTCTGGTTGTGCAAATAAGTATTTACAGAGATTATTCAAATGTGGGACAGCTCCTGAGGAAGAAAGACATGACCTGACTGTGGGCAGTACCTTTCAACAAGTTAGGGACCAGAGGAATCAAAAGCAACAGAAAGGACCCTGCTAACCATTCTCCTTGCCCTCTCCTTCCATCTTCACTGAAGTGAGAAGCTGTGTCCCCAGGCTCTTTCACTCAGATATTCTTCCTGGCCTGAGGCCTAAAGTGGTAGAACCAGCTGTCCAAGGCCTGAAACTATAACCCTTTATAAGTTTTTCCCTTTGTTTCTCTCCAGTATGTATTATAGTGACATATTACAAAAACTGAGACAACAGCAGAATATTGTTTGTCAAATAATCCAAAATGTCCTTATGATTTGAGATAGTGCCTTCATTATCTATTAAATTTTCATTACCAATATCCATTGTTTCTGTATCTAGGTTTTTATTCAAATGAAAATATTGATGTGTTTTTAAGTGTTAATTTAAGCCAAAGATCTTTACTCTTTTAATTTATAGTGAAGCTAAGTTATATTTCTCATATTTGCTTATGTATCTAAAAGAAAAGGAAAGAAAACAAAAGAAGTACAGCTTCTCAGATCAGGTGTCATCTATTGGACCAGTGTTAATTCTGGACCTAAGGTCCTTCTTAAATCTATCAATGCTAGCTTGTCTCTTATCTTGGATTAGACAACACAGGCCTGTCCTCTACAGCCATTTACCTAGAATTTGATTATTACCAATAATCAAATGGCTACTTTTCCCTTGAGGCATCCCCAAAGGCCCCTAGATCAGAAATATTCTAGTTCAATGTAAAATTTAGAGACATAGATACACAGAAGAGCTCTTTTCTGTTAGCCTTTCATGAAGAAGATAGAGTTTAAATTTATCTATTTTAAATAATTTGTTAAATTTATTTGTTTTAGTGTATGTTTGCGTGGTTTGCCTGTGACGGCGTATGTATGTAGAGTACCCACAGAACTCAGAAGAGAGGTTTATTGATGGTTGGGTATTGTGGTTAGAAGTATGACCTAATGATAACATTATTAGCCTTAAAATTATTATTATTATGGTGGTATTTTCTAACCCACTAGCAACCAACGAAATACAGACACCTGTTATATATTTAAATAGTCCCAGTTAACCTGTGGTAGTGCAGATATTAATCCCCTAAACTACCTCCCATATTGGGGCAGCAATCCCCCATCCCATCCCATATGCTTCTAAAAATTTCTACCATGCTACCTCCCATCCACAATCCCAAATTCTTGCTCATGCTCTCCCTTTGGACCAAAGCCTCCATCCATGCTGGCCATGTGCTTCTTCCTCCACCTATGCCATGGCACCAGCCTCTTCTTTCTCTCTTCTTCCTGTGGTCTCCTCTCATCTCTTCCTATCTCTTTCCCCAAAGCCCTAGAACCATGCCTATCCACACCTATCCCATTTGCCCTGCCTTGGTGTGTTGGCTCTTTATTTGTCAAACAGTAATAAGGTATTAGGCAAGGTTACAAACATTTTGGTGTACATGAGTCTGTACACCATTTGGGCAGCAACCAGTCCAACCTCCAACAGTTGTGAGGCACTATGAGGATGCTGGGAACAAAACCCAGGTCCTGTGAAAGAGCAACAAGTGTCTTAATTGCTGAGCCATCTCTTCAGCCCATATTTATTTATTTCAAAATTCATAAAGTTCAACCCCTTCTTCAGACCACCATAAAAGATGGAAGCTGGTAAAGTTCCTTTTGTCTAATCTATTGGCTTTAGAGAAAGCTGAGTCAGGCAAGAAAAGAAGCAATGGAACTCCAGGTTAATATGAAGAACTGACAGTTGCTCCTAATGTGGTGTTCTTCACCCACAGTGTTCTGCTTTGGTGACATTCCCCACTGTGTCTTGAATTGATCTCTAGGATGAGGAGACACAGGGAAGCAAGGGTGGCCTATGCCATTTAGGGGATCAGCTCTTTTGATGGTGTCCCCATGCACTGCTCCACCAGATCCAGGAACAGGGAATGGATGAATCAATGGGATTTGTATTTTTATTGGGTTTTGTTTTGTTTTGCTTTGCTTTGATTTTGAGACAGGGTTTCTCTGTGTAGGCCTGGCTGTCCTATAACTTGCTCTATAAACTTAGCTGGCACTGAACTCAGAGATTTGCCTATCTCGGCCCCCCTGGGTACGGGAATTAAAAGTGTGCACTACCACCTCCCAGCTGGGATTTGTATTTTAACTGCAAATGACACTTATCAAACTCTAAGTGCGTTTCTAGCTGGAAACAAACAGAAGCAAAGTAACACAGGAGCCATACTTACAGGGACAGATCAGCCAAGCAACAGACAAGCAAACTCACCAACTGTGCTTCAAGAGGAAGCTCACCATGAACTGACAGAAATTTCAGTACAACAGAAGGGACAGAAACACAGCACTGCATGCTAGACTTAGCTGCCCAACAAGTCCCTTAAGTTTTGTCTGTGACAAAACCAGGATTTGTGACTTTAATATTGACGCAATAAGGATATTTTAATATAGGCTTAAGCATGAGGGTTAAAAGAAAAAGTGCTACCAAGGGAAGATACGAAAGCTATCATAGCTTCCCAAGAGAAAGAGGTCTGGTCTCTGTCCTAAAACAGGGCATATATAATAAGAGACGTGCCTCACCTATGGTTCTTGCAGAGGATGGTGATTCAGTTCCCAGCACTCATGTAGTGCCTCACAACCACCTGTAACTCCAGTTCCAGGGAACCCACAGCTTTCTCTCAACTCCCTTGAGCACTGCACACATATGGTGCCCATACATACATTGGCATACACATATATAAGTAAAGAAGCCATAATATTTTCCTTTGGTACAGAATTCTTTTCTGTTAGAGAGATGAGAGAGAGAGACAGAGAGACAGAGAGACAGACACAGAGACACAGAGACACAGAGACACAGAGACACAGAGAGACAGAGAGGAGAGAGAAGAGATAGAGAGAAAAAAGAGAGAGGAGAGAGAGACAGAGGGGAGAGAGAGAGGAGAGACAGAGAGAGAAGAGAGAGAGAGAGGAGAGAGAGAGAGGGAGAGAGAGAGAGAGAGAGAGAGAGAGAGAGAGAGAGAGAGAGAGAG